>JAODLI010044721.1:3988-17343 GCA_027575585.1 Percopsis omiscomaycus
TACACCAAAGTGTGAAGTACGAAGTGCGACAAGAAGAATATTTCAATTTTATTGTGTGGTGTAAGATACATAATTTTACAGCCATTTCCACGTTATTCAAAGCTAAAAAGCAGGCACGTTTGGAACAATACTATATGGAAAAGGATTTGATATGTTTCTTTTTATTGTCTTGACAATATGTCTCATCAGAAACATAAAAAGTACCCTGAGGCCTATAGGCACAGGATGCAGGAAATTAAATTTTCATGAGGCCATTAGTATATTGGCCTGCTGTTTTTTTTTTTATTGCGATACATAAATCACATTTCATTCAGACAAAATACAATACAATTTATTTTATGAAACAAATATTCTAACCACAATACCTGTATAGGGTTTTCATTAGGAAACATCAATGTATATATAGGACATGCTTAAATGGCTTCAATTCAGCAGTGTCAAAAGGATGTTATTCAAAGTGTTCAGAGGGAACTGAGAGAGAGAGATTATCTGGCTGTACGTTTTAAAAGCCTGTTCAGCTAGTTGCTTGTCCAGAAGACTTTATATAGAAACTGGTTTAACAAGCTTCAAATAGTTATATGTTTAGCAAAATCAATAACATATAAGTTATGGGCATTGTCAAAACAGCACATTAAAAATCTAGTAAACACATGAACTTTATGACTGGCTTTCTTCAGTTTCCTGTAAATTAAACTCGCCACAACTAGAAGTGTAAGCATTCTTCCACTTATTGGGACTGCAAATAAAGAAAGAGATTGTACTTCATTAAATCCTCATTCTGGGCTTATTTAGCAGGCTTGTGAAGGGCTTTTAAAAATTACATTTGCATTTAATCCATTAATTGTTAAGGAAAAGCCAAATGTAAGCTGTAGGTTGTCTTTGATTTCCCGATTCTTAGACAGGGACTGACCACTATTGGAGTCTGGCCTTTCCTCAACCATTATTGATCTACCTGAAGTGGCCCTGCCTGCCTCTCACCCTTGAATCCTCAAGCTAGGCTATTTGCACTAGTCTTTATTGACATGTACCATGGTATCTCTCCTAACTGCACAGCCTTCATTATCAGAGCATAATAAGTTGGACCTATTTTTTCTTCTACAATAAGAGATGTGTGGCACACATGGGGCGGGGCTGTAAGTGTTAACAAAAATGGGCTATGGAAAAAACGAAGGGAGGTGGCCGACGGCAACTGATTTCCCGCGTGAGTCTTGTCTGAGCTGTCTTTACTTGTCTCTATTCAATACACAATAATAGAAGTCCTTTAATCAGGAACATGACATCACCTCCTGCGTCATTCTCTTATTATTTTCTATCTATCGAGAGGACAAGAGAGGGGGGGGGGAGACGCTCTAAACTTGATTTGCGGTCGCATGTGTTTGTCAGTGTGATGTCACATAGATCACCTACCTCAGCATGCAACAGGGGCTTTGTCTTCACTCATTTAACACGAGCGATTAGTTGCTCATTGCTCATTAGTTACTCATTGTGCTACATGGGAATTTGGACTGAGAAAGTCTTCCCCTAATACAGACTCGTTCTGAGAAGAAATGGACATTTGTATTATATATATAATACTTATATACAGTATATAATACTTATAATATATATATATATATATAGAATATAAGTATCTATTCTACACAGGAAATCCGGAGTATTATTTTTTTTAAGACTGAGACTGCTGTGAGTGCAATATAACCTTAATACAGCTGTGTTATTTTCTATAACATTGTAGTGTTCAGTTCAGCTTGTAATGCACCATCATGCTGTGAGTGTTTCAAGACATCCAATTAGAGCACTGATGGACCAATATCCTGCAGGTCCCGTTTGACCGTACTGCTGATCAGATTCGGAATAGACAATTGAGTAACATACATTCAAAAGTGATCTTATTCATGACACTTAAAAGATAGCCTTGTTCTGAACAAATAGCAAATTAATTCCCCTATTGAACAAATCTGCAGTGTCTCCAGTTTCTTATCTGTCCAGTTTTTTTGCTTAGATCAGAAACCGTCACATCTAGCTTGTGTTCATTGAGGTGCGAGAGCAGCATTGCTTCATTAGGCCAAAACATCAAAGTAACACCAGTACATCAGCGTATTTCGCATTACCATTTTGGGTGGGCCAATTTGATGGATGAGATACAGTTGGTGCCAAAAAAGTAGGTCTAATGCTGTATATTATAGACAAACTTCAACCACATGGACATTGCCAAGACACAGAATAAACGTCATGCAACATTTAGTGCCATTCGAGTAACTCTTTACGTTGCTTATCGTACTTAAGCTTATAAATGAATGAATGAAGACAAAACATTGCTCATATTAAATATGAAATCAATATATCAAAATTCTTACACTTTTAGAAATTGTCAGGTGTTTATGAAGTGTCACTAACCTAGATTGTCCGAACATAGTCAGATAGTATACCAGGTTATTTAAAAAGCCTAGGATTTAACTGAGCTAATGCATAAATAGATCATCCTAAATCATGCTAAACTAAAGTTGTGCTCAGTAAAGTTGAAACATCTGTTCCAACCGGATTCAAATGTATGGCACACGTAAAGAAAATAATGAAATTCTCCTATCTCTGTGACGCAGCTAAGATTGACAGGATGAGATGACGAGCTATTGTTGTTATACAATAGTGATATTATGGTTTGCAGCTGTTGCTTTGTGTAAGGGTAGAATTACAAGAATTCTAGGACAGCATCAAGGGCATTCTTCATTGCTTATATAATAAAGGAACCATGGCCATTTACTTTTTGCTGTTGATGCCTAGGCTATGTCATTTACATACAGATACCTAAACAACAATGTAAGCTTTAAAAGCACTCAGAAGCGTATTCATGCAAACTAAGTTATTGTAAATAATTTTCTCTTGCTCCTTAGCAACCATTTGCCCCCCTTGACCTTTTGCAACATCTCGCGCAAACCTCTACTGCTCCCTCCTCATCCCACCTCCATCTCATGTACTTTGTTGCCATGGAAATCTATTCAATTAAATTAATCTTTGTTTTTTGTTTGTTTGTAATGAAATTATGTGTGTGTGTGTGCATGAGTGGTTGCTTACAGGAGGTACTGAAAGGGGTAACGGAAGGGGTTGTGGATTGAATCAGAACATGGGAGAGTGAGTGTGCGTGGGTGCATGTCGGTCCTTATGCTGGTGTATGCCTCATTCTGACACTATAAGGATAGCTATAGTGTCAAAATGAGGGCTGAAGATACAGTATGTGTCAACTATGACAGTACAGTAATGCATTGGAGCGAAGTGGGTGGGTATCATTACAGAAATATTTTTTTGTGTGTGTGTTTTTTAGGGACTTAGGAAGTTCTTAATGAATTCTAAAAGGTTTAAGATCATCTTGGTGGCATTCACAGTGAAAATTGATTTTCTGACTCCAAAAATCCCTGCTGTGTATCAATTGACCAGATTACGTCCATAAAAACAGAGAAAGCTATTATCTCTCTCTCTTTCTCTCTCTGCCTTTCAGTGAGAGGTTTGGAGACCATTGTCGGCCTATATGGAGAAACAGTTGAGGTGCCATGCAACAATGGAGCCGCGAAACCAAAAGACCTTTTGATCACTAAATGGAAATATGTAAGTTCTCTATTTCTGAGTTCAGTGGATTGAAAAGATTAGGTCAAGACTGACTGACCCTGAACCACGCCCTGTTTCTGTGCAAATTGTGTGCACCAGACTGTGCACCAGACCGTGCACACGTCTGTTCCCTCATATGACACTGCTTGGATTGATTTAGAACAAGCTACTGTATCTGCTGTTGTAGTAGGGCTCGCAAAATGGTTTGAGGGAGATTTCTAGATCATTTCAGTATTTTAAAAACATGTTTTTAATTTATTTAAATTAATTATCTTAAGTAATTAATGATGTACAGGCATTTATTAATGGTGATTATTTTTAATCTTGGACAATTTTTACGCGTGCCTGCAAGTTGTTTAGTTGTTTGTAAAGTTTTTTCTTTATGACCCAAGACACTTAAAAAAGTTGTGCATAGCGGCCCTCTCTCCGTGCACGCACATGCATGCGTGTGACTCAAATATAATAATCCTATAGGACAAAGGAGAAGGTGCATCCGGAGACCTGCTGGTCAAGAGAAATAACTGGAATGCCTCTGTGACTGCGAGCGAGGATTACAAGGGCCGTGTCAGCATGGCTGAAAACTCCAGCCTGCTGCTCTCAGCAGCCAAATTAACTGACCAGAAGACTTTTACTTGCATGGTCGTGGCTGAAGAAGACATTGACGAATATCCTGTTAATGTAGTGATCCACAGTGAGTACAAACTGGCACCCATCACATCACATCCATCGGTTTAAGAAAGTGGATGTAAACTATACAATTGGAATAAGTGCAGTCTCTTTAATGATGTTATGTATGGATTGCAGAGGCTCCCTCGGGACTGGAAATCTCCAAAGAGGCTGGAGAACTAGAGATCGGAAGACTAACCAAGGTGAGATGTTCAATGATGTACAATTTTTTTACCTACATTATTTTAGGAAGTCAACCATCAAGGGACATCCTTGATGGATCCTTGAGACATACCAAAGACCATGTTACTGGAGTAATGAGTGCTTTGAAGGGATTCTCATGAATTAGTAAACAGCAGAATCCCCTTACTGCAATTAAAGGGCCCAAAGGAACTGAGAGAGGCTTCAGAAGTGCTTTGGGTATTTCATGGTCTGTTGCTTAGAAATCTAGAGTCCTCAAATGTTACAGAGACTCTAAAAGACCTCATTTGCACAGACATTTGGTCAATTTAAAAGATTTACATTTATGCAAATTCATACAACAAATTTTTTTCCCAAATACTTTCTCAAAGCGAGTCCGTGCCGAGCTCTGAGTTTTCCCATTCGTCTGCACTTTAGCTGATGTTATTGCATTTATTCCACAGCTGGGTCGGTGCAGTGCAGAGGCTGCAAATCCTGCTGCAAACATCACCTGGTTTAAGAACGACAAATCTCTTGTTGCTGATGGAAAGGGTACGCAAGCTCACCGTGGTGTACATCAGCATGGTTCATCGCCGTGTGTTTTACTGCATACATATTAACGCTGGGAGCTGTTTTTTTTTTTTTTTCCTGTTAGAGATTATCATCCAGGCTTCAGTGCAGGTGGACCCTGCCACCGGCCTCTCAACCACAACCTCTACACTGGAGTATTCCGCCAAGAAGGGAGATAGCGATGCAGAGTTCACCTGCCATGCCCAGCACCCTGTGGTCTCCGGGCTGGTGTCCCCTCCGGTGACCTTCACAATCACCTGTGAGTGCCTGCGAGAGACGCCCCCGCTGCCACCCACACCGATAATGTCAATACCCCACTGACTTATCTAACTGTCACTACAACGCAGTCCTCAGTGACCTGTTAATTTGAGTTTGTTCCCGCCCAACTTTTTACCTTTCGCCCACACCATCTGCATTATGGTTGGTTGATGGTTTAAGCGCATAATTGAAAAGAAACAATGTTGCCGTATGAATCATAGTCATCGTAGCAATATTGGCCAGTATAGCCATCTCCACTTAGTGCTCTAAATAGACCATATTAGTGCCAGAAGGCTGTTTGAACACATCAATTTGTGCATCAATTTGCGCATCAATTTGAGCGGGAATCCACAATGAGACTTCCTCCTAGGCCCGACCTGGGCATTGTACGGCCCCATACGGCCCTTTGGTAGGCCTAGGCCTAGGACCTAGGCCTAGGGTGAGAATGCATTGAAAACATGTAGTCAAGTCCATGTAAAGATGACCCTGGGAACCCTGAGGCACGAAGTTAGTCTGGATGTCTAGACCTCTACGGCCCGTAATGCTGACTGCCAGGAGAAAATGCCCACATACCTCTAGCGCCACACACAGCAGCTTCTTCCTCCTTCTTCTCTTCTTCATCATGGAATCTTTCTCACCTGCTCTCTCTCTCTCTGTCTCTTTCTCTCTCTCTCTCTCTCTCTCTCTCTCTCTCTCTCTCTACACAGACCCCACTGAGAACATCCGACTGCAGGTCATTCCGGAGGGGCCCTTTATAGAGGGGGACAATGTGACTCTGAAGTGTGTGGCAGATGGCAACCCAGCACCTACCAGTTTTAACTTTCACATTAAAGTATGCTCCCATCAATATTCTCCTGTGTTTCCAGCCCACAAGAGATCTGTCACGACACATATAATGACGTAGTGACTGAGATGTGTCATTGTCTATGCACTAAACATGTCCTCATGTCTTTGAAGGACGATGTGGTAAAAGTTCTGAATTCAGACACCTACACCTTGATGGACGTCAACCGCGACACCACTGGTTTATACAAGTGCTCCCTTATTGACAGTGCCAAGCTGGAGGCCTCCACAAGCATCACTATCAGCTGTAAGCAAACACATCACTGCTATTGATTTCACACAGATGGTAGACGCAGGCAAATAATGTTTAAGAAACAAGTAATAAGTCAATCAATGAATAAACATACTTTCATTGTATTGATTCCAGAAAATGCTTCTCCTGCCCCCCTTGTGTTTGAAAACATCAACTGTTAGCTGGGTTGGGAATTTGGGGTTCTGGAGGCTCTATAACGCTATCAAGGAGTTGAAGCTGAATAAACTCTTATTTCTTAATATAAATTTAATTAAATATAATTATAAATTTCTTAATGCTTCTGTCCTCTACTGTAGACCTGGACGTGAATGCAAGTCCTTCTGGGAGCGTGTTGAAGAGTGCTGGTGAAGCTTTGCCTCTGATGGTGGACATCCATGCCTCTGGAGAAACTAAGGTGTCATGGACAAAGGTAGCACCAATGACTTAAAGTCTAAATACTGGGTTGTGTTAAATACAGTATGATGTTAAAACGGAATTTAACTTTTGCTAAAACGTGACTTTGTTGTTTCCATTATCTCAATATTAATGAATGAATCTACAGTCGCTCATCATCTCTACTGGTAGATTCTATTTTCAGGTTACTCCAGTGTGTTGTTTCAGAATATAATTGAAGGTACATTTTAAGTTTTATTCCAAAATATCAGTATTTGCACACTGGATTGACTTGAGAATACATACTCCCAGTAGAGACGATGATCAACTTTGTAGACACATTAGAAGTAGGTTTTTGAGAAACAATCGGTGGATGAAAATACTAATCCGATTCTGGTCTGAAAATAATGTAATATTTTTTTGCTGAATGTTAGCTTGATGACTTAATATTGAGAAAAGGAAGCTACAAAGTGGAAGGTTTTACCACAGTTCAAATCCAATTTACACACTTCAAGGTAGAATATGTATATATTAATAGTATTGTTTTTTTCTTCCCCTAATTAGGATAATTTGAAACTACACAAGTATCCCAATTTTGACAATCTGACTTACTCTGATTCTGGACGCTATGAGTGTGAGATCACCATGGGACCCCTAAGCCAAAAGGCTTCTTTTGAGCTAGTTGTCCAAGGTAAGGACATTAGTGAGATCTTTGTTACTCTTCTCAAATGTGTCAATAAAATATCTATCTAGTGATCTCCAAAGTCGTCACCCTGTGACTCAGCGTAGTAGATGAAATATTCTTTTCAGTTGTATCTTAATCTTTTTTTAAGGTGCTCCAGTCATCAAAAACCTGTGGAAGCGGCGCGGCGAAGATGGCCAACATAAGGTTCTGATCTGTGAGGCGGAGGGCTCTCCTAAGCCTTCTGTTTCTTGGAGCGTCAATGGTACCTCGGTATGGAGACACATTTTTTCATGCAGAGCACATTGAAAGAATTTCTCCAATTTTGTAATTGTTATGAATATATATGAATATATGAAAAGTACTGTAGATGGAATGGGTCTCACCACAGACTACAGCATATGGTTGTTAGGCCTATAGTATACCTGAGTGCCTCTAGAAAATGTAATTCATGTAGCATAGAAGCTTTAAATTGTTATTTAGGAAGCTGAAGAATTTAGATAAATGTCTCTATGGCAGGCCTTGCATTATTTGACCTATTTTATCTAGAGTGAGTGAAAGGTCCCCTGCCATGCCTTAAGGGCATTTACACTGAAAATGTTCATGGTTTTCAAACATTGAGACTTTTACTTCATGGTTTGAAGTGGTTATGAGAGAAAAAATACTTCCATTTATGCTGACCCACTTCATTACTCACTAGACTGTCAAGAAGACATAGACATCGTTTTTTGTACCTCTGTGTGCGTAATAATAGCAGAGCTACACAACAAAGCGAGACGTCGATGTCTACTTTCATTATAAACGTGTATCTGTTTGTGTGCATGTGGTTATTTGTATCTATATATATATATATAGATATAGACATATATATATGTCTACAAGCGCATGCAAGTAACAATTATTTTATAGTGTCTTTTCACCGCAATTTACTTAAGCAAAAATACCCTCAAATCTTACCTGCTGTATAATAACTCCAAAGCTTCACTTACCTCTGTCGCTGGGTAACAGTGCTTTTGGGAATGAATGCATGGTTCACTCAAAGTTTATTCTTTCTCCTCTTACTTACCGTGTAAGCATTTTCAAGGCTAATTACAAAACACAAATATATACGCCACAATTTTATTTCTAAAGAATGTAAAAAGGGTATTGTGTGTTTTGTATCAAAGGTATTCCTTTGAGACACCAGCATATACTCTATGTCTCAAAGGCACTTTACACTAAAGAGGGCCTTTGGGACATAGAGTGCGGTTGGGCCTTTATAGATTGAGTTACTGTACTGTGGAGTCTACAGTACAGTAACTCAGGCTCTAGCAGTCTAGCTCAACCACATTAGATGCAACACTGTCCCCTAGTGGCCCAAAATGGCATTTCTCTCCTTTAATTTCAAACCACTGTACAAAAGTTGTTATTTTTTTGCTAGCTGTTATACTAAAATCTAATGAAAGCCAAGGTAATATTAAGGTTGGTTGAACTAGCAAAAAATTAACAGTTGTTTTCCTTTAACTATTCAGCAAGATGAAAGCCCCTTCGTCAATGGGAAGATAACACATAAGATAACAGTTGTTCCAACTGTGAATCTCACCGTCTCTTGTACAGTGTACAATGAGCTTGGCCAGGCTACCAGGACAATAAATGTGTCATCCCGTAAGTACAGAGTGGTAGTATGGGCCTCTACTAAATCATAACTCACTGAATCTATTTGTCTGCATGCTGTCTTGACAAAATGAATAGATGCTTTACATAAACAAATTGTATTACTAACATAGCCACATCTATTCTGTGCATGCACTCAAGAGAGTATTGGCCAATCGCCGACATTGTACTGTATTATGTCGTTGTTCACACACTCATTCCTGTGTCTGGGTCTGTTATTACGTCTATGTCGGGATGCTGGGCTCTATCTTTCCTTTCCCTCTCTGAAATGTGTCTTCTATTTATTCATTGCATGTAGAAGAAGTGAATAAGTAGTGTAGTAGAAAACCTCACCTCAGCTTGTTAAACAGTTGATTTACCATTGGTTAATGTCATTTTATATCTGATTTCAGTATTTGAGGAGGTCAGAATGGATAAACAAGGTAAGTTGTAGCAGTTTTTTGCTGTAACAACGGGGAGAGGGATTTGAGTAGAATGTGAAAGGATTCACTGAACAAATTTGCAGGAATCATTTGTTGATGAGTAACTGAACCTCTAGTGAATCTGGCATGGAATTTATAAAATGTCCCCTGAACATGATAAAATTGCAGGGAAAGGGGGCATGGACATGTCCATCCAACCCCAGACCAGGCAGGGGCCTTCTCTACATGTGTTGCCTCCAAATCAGCTAATGGAAAAGGCAATAGCATGTGTTTAACCTTTTAGAGGCATTTTTTACGGAGCATATTCACAGTTTTACACAATCTTCTTTACGAATTTAACCTAATTTCATGACCAGTACTTCCTCAGGCCCACCTACAACAGACTAGAAATGTTGTACTAAATGCTGGTACAGTGAATTCACAAATATACAGGCACAAGAGTAATAGAGCAACCAGCATCCTGACTAAGTCAATGTTGTCCATACAGTCATTGATGATGCTAGTAAAATCATTCATTAAGCATTTCAATCATGCACATTCAAGTGTGAGAGTCATGACCATTTACAGCGTGGCTGTTTATAACTATGTGCAGTACAGTGTTGACCTTTTTTCTTTTTTTTTTACTGTAAAACACAAATGTTGTGTAAAATGTTCTTTCTTTGTTTTAACTTGCAGACCAATCGGACAATACCAAGCAAACCAACTTGGTGATTGGAGTTGTGGTCAGTCTTCTCATCGCTACTGTGATCATTGGCCTTATATACTGGATATACATGAAGAAATCCAAGTAAGACGTTCTGCTCAAATTATTTATAAGTTATTAATTATATCTCTTATTTCAGAATCATAACAAATAATTTGCTCTGTACAATATATGGGATTTTGTATGATATCATTGAAGGGACTATGTTTCATTTCATGCAATATTCTGGTTATTGTCCTATTCAGACAAATTCTCTACGTTATATGTTTCAACCTAAATTCTTTGCATAAATAATCAAATAAATGTGAGCCATAAGCTCATTGAAAGTATGTTTAGTCCACAACAATATCCATTTTGAACACAGGGAGATGCTGTAGCAAACAATTGTGACAAAGTCACTCTTTCAGCCTACATGCTCGTAGATATTTATACTGTATCTATGCTCGATACAACAGATAATCTACATATACAGTCTCCTAAAACCATTATAATATCGACTTGTCCCTTATTCCTCATTCACATTTCAGCCTTATTCAAAATATAAAGTCATATGCTGTTACAAGACCAGAATTTGAGTGTGCATGTAAACTTGAGGGGCATAATATGTATAAGAGAGGCTGGTCCTTTTCCATTCTACTGTATTTCAGGGGATGTTAATTCATTGTATTATATAATATTCTAAAAAGGCAAGGAAGCTGGAAGACTGGTGAGAAAGAGAATGGCTCGTCTGAGGAGGAGAAAAAGCTGGAAGAAAAAGTGGAAGAAAACAGCCAAAAAGCTGAGGTGTAAGGAAACAGGATCCATCTTGTGAGAATGTGAAAGGTATAGGACTTTACATAACCCAACATCAAGCTTTGATTTTATTTATAAAGCTTTCCTATATTTTGATCATGTAACCTTTGGGATTTCTACTGTTCTCTTAGTTCTCATTTAAATGATATTGCTAACATTTTTCTAATTTATTTGTTCCCAGTTTTTGCACATTTCTGTTCACCTCTGTGTTTGGGGAAAACATATATTTCAATGAAGATCATTTGGATTTGGATTCGTGGAGAATTTGCCTCAAAAGGATATGAAAAAAAGAATTCTTCTCCCTCACTTAAGAAAGAGGGATGTACATAATTTCTCTGCACTAATTAGTATATGTGTAAGCTTGCTGTTGTTGAAATTGTTTTTGTTAGAGTTAGAGATTTGGGAAACTGAGAATGTGACATTTCAATTTTGGCCATTACTAGACCAATTTGCCTTTGCTTAAAGGACGTGTGAAGCCCACACAAGCCTACAATTTGTTTGACACCCACAGCAATAGGCTACATAGTACAATAAAAACACCTCTGCCTTCAAAGTCAGTGTATGGCATTGAACGTGTTTGTCCTGGCATGAAAATGTTTAAATTGAGATGATATTGTTGAAGGAGCTTTAGGTATGTTTCTACTCCGCTTCAGAAATGAATTATCCAATAATGTATGGTTAAGAGGCTTATATCCCCTCAAATTTTAGGGTGTGGATGTGCCACAAACAGTCTTTGGTGGTACATGATTTATTTCTGTTCATCTGTACGTCTTTCCAAAGTAACAGGAAATAATTTGACCACAATATTTTCTTATGATACATTGGACATCGCCTCTATCACACAAATGTTTCAAGGAATGTGGATTTTCTTTATTGACATTAGCTTGGTTGTACACGTGTTGTGATCACTCTGCGTTTTATCAGATATTTTATACATTTTGTCATAAAACAAACTATTGCAGAACTTTTCAGCTCTCGGCCTGTTAACACAGTTCAGTGTCAAATGTATGAATGAGGTATGAATCACTTATCATATCATTATTCTTTTCACTTTCTTTGAAAATAATGATAAACATGCCTTCTCTACCTGTAATTGTGTTCAGTTTGTACTAAAGCTTATGTTTTAATGTTGAATTTGTCTAGATGAGATGGAAAATACCCATATGTACACTTCACAATTTTTGTCAGGGTTACTTATGAGCATTTACTAAACATGAAAATTGTCATACCTGGGTGTAATTGTGAACTATGTGCTTGTATTCATATTTTTGCTATTTATATTGTTCAGGATTAGAAATAATAATAACAAAAAAAGTGACATAACTCATGTTAGTTCAATAATAATACAGCATTTTCTTGTGGTAAGTACATTCAGATTTAAGTACAGTAGGTTGCTCAGCATTCGATTGAATATTAGATTCAGCTGCTGTTTGTTCCCTACATTATTTAAAACCATCAATTTGGAAGTATGACCAAAGAAAGTGAATATTGACATGCAAGTCTTGTAAATATGTGACATTTGGTTTTGTACTTTTGTTTAAAATAAAGTGTACATTTAAAAAATATATGTGATAAGATGTGTGTATGTGTTTTCTTTCAAATATGAAGTGCTAAACTTTTTAAATTGTTAGGATTATTCTATGAGAATACATCTCTTGGCATTAACTATAGTTCAGAGTTATACCCATGCCAGACTGGCAGCTGCTTTACTTTTACCATCTTAAGGTCTATAGAAACAGAGTTATAAATGGGCAGAGACCTTTTTTTAAGTGACTTTTTATACAAACATTTGAATACATGAGAACACATGATCACTGCATATTTTGGAATTTCATAAAATCATATTATCTAGGCTATATTAGGCTATTGATCAAAATAAAAAAATGAAATACTAGCCTTCTGGGTGTTCAGCAGCTGAAAAGTCATGGGCCTTCCTGTAAGCATCCTTGAGCAAGATGCCTAACCCCTATCTGCTCCTTAATACTTTGCTTGTAATACTTGCTTTGGATAAAAACGTCTGCTAAATGACATGATTGCAATGGTCATTCAAATGCATTTAAAATGTAGTTGACTATCTGGCTTTCGAGGTATCAGACCTGATATGTTGCTTTTTCGTTCCTGCAAGCAAACAAATTGGAAACTATGTTTAAAACATGTTGAAAACAGAAAGCTTGATTTTAGGGATGGATGAAATCTAAAATAACATTTCTGTGAAAGCAGCTAAAGCATAATAGGAATTACTGGGTTGAATATTAAGTTAAAAGGCCACTGACAAAAATCATGTTACAATTACAATTACAATTAGATCATTTAGCAGACGCTTTTATCCAAAGCGACTTACAATTACATGATGCTAAATGT
>JAODLI010044731.1:0-17342 GCA_027575585.1 Percopsis omiscomaycus
AACACCCACACCACTAGACTATCCTGCCCCCTACTGGCTGGGAGTCCAACACCCAGACCACTAGACTATCCTGCCCCAAAAAGTGCTAACAAAGGTTTTTACATTTAGGTTTCTTTACACAAACAGTGATGCCCTAAATGCACACAGTGTATATATATCAAAAATATAATATTTGGCTTGGATTTTGATCCCTAGCTTGTTTTTTAAGTGATGTGAAAAAACATATTCTCTGCCAGGTGGCTCTAGATAAACTAAAGAGTCATAATCGGCAGTAATACCAACCTACTTAAAATAACCAATCATCTTAAACTTTACATATACATCCGCCCACCCATGCTTAGAGTGACCTATATATCTAAAAATCTATCTTGTATGTACTGTATATGTATAGAGCATTCTGTTGGAGAGCTAATACTGAGATGTTTCAGGGCGCTGGAACCACAACAAGCATCTTGATAGAAATCTTCGCCTCCAGATCCAACCAGCAGATCAGAGCTCTCTGTGATGCATATTTGGCGGGTAGGTGCCAGCACCACCCTTCATTCTGATCAAATAGGTCAGATAACTGTAACTTGGCAAACAGACAGTACCGGTTTGGACACTTTCCCATTCACTTGAATGGGAAAGTGGGTCCAAACTTTTGACTGGTACTGTAGATATATACAGCCATGGAAACAATTAAGAGACCACTGCCCATTTATAATATCTATATACAATTACATTTATATTTAATACATGTATATTTATATATTTTTTTAGTATTTCATATATTTATTTTTACATTTTTGATATTTATATTTATATTATTATATTAAGAATTATTAAGAATATGTAGTGGTCCCTTATTTTTTTCCATGGCTGTATACTGTATATACAGTACCAGTCATAAGTTTGGACACACTTTGAACACCCATATACAATATATATATATATATATAGTGTCTAGGCTATTGTGTGTGCTGAGTATCCTGAATGTTTGTCCCCCACAGAGACAAAGAAGGTGTTGGGCCATGACCTGAAGAATGAAGCGTCTGGAGAGTTCCGCAAAGCCCTGCTCCTCCTGGCCGAGGTTCTGTTGCCTTCAGAGTGTTGTCGTTGTTATATAACTGCCAAAAACTATTGATTGTTTGTTAAAAAAAAGCCCAGCATACAGCAACGATAGGGAGCAGCGTGGATAGATAGGAGGTGTAATCCAGTTATTGTGTCAGATGCATTTAGCTGTAGAGATAACATCCTGTCATTCCTGAATCTGACTCTGGTTTCGGGTTCATCTGCAGGGTAAGAGAAGTGAGAGCAACGCCGTTGATGCCAACAAGGCCAAAGAAGACGCCAAGGTGAGGCGTCACCTTGGCGATAATGACTTTCTCAGGTTACTTCTGTCTTGAAAAGCCCAATGCTGTAAGTGCGTTTAAGATACATATCTTAAATTAAACAAGCATCTGCTTAGCGGATGTGTTACACGAAGATTTGTAAGAAACTCTCAAGGTTATCATTATTTATTATTTTTTTCAATTGTTATTGATGACTTGACTTACATGACTCAACATATTTAGCGTTTCCTTTGCTTCAAGGCTCTGTATCAAGCTGGGGAGAAGAAGTGGGGTACGGATGAATCCAAGTTTGTGGAAATCCTGTGTCACCGGAGCATTCCCCAGTTACGTCAAAGTAAGCCATGTTTAAAACGGGTTGCTTCCATTTGGACTCACCGGTGCTGTGGCACTCTTTAAAGGAAATGGAGCAAGAAAATGCATCTTTTAGACGATACACTGACCTGTGGTTTAGGACAGTTTATACTCCACTTATGTTTCTTCTAAATGAAACCCACTGGGTTTACAGTATGTCAAATGAGAGGGGAATGCATTTACCTGCAGATAATATGTAATAACGTAGTGGAATAACACGGGCTACAATCAAAAGCACACATATGGTCAGTAAATTAGAAATAAAAGATAAACATCTCAGTTTGTGTCTGGTATTAAATGTGGAGGGTGCAGGCTACCTTTAAGTTAACACACAGTTAAAGGCTGCCTTTAGTCAACTGATATTTTAGTTAATCCTTTTTTGTGTGATAGCAACCTTGTATTGTTCTTGGTAAACCCTCTGGGCACTTACTTCGGGCAGGTTATAATATACTTATAATATACTTATAATATACTATACTATACTATACTATACTATACTATACTAAACTGAACCACACATGTGCACGGTCAGTACAACCACACGATTGGCATAATAGGTTTCCCCATCGACCGTTTTATAAAGTCGACGATGGGCTATTTCGGGGGAGGGGCGGAAGTTCAATTCAGGATTCTTGAAGTGGTCAAATGCACTTTCTCTAGGATAATGAAGCTCTACTGTGTTGTCTGGTGAGTGCAGGATATGGTTCTCTCTTTTGTCTTGTAGCTCTGGTGGAGTACAAGAACATCAGTGGAAAGACTCTTCAGGAAAGCATCCAGACGGAGATGTCTGGCGATCTGGAGGAATTGCTGGTGGCCATAGGTGTTATAACACACACTTATGTCACGTAAAGCACCTAGCATAACACGTGACTTGATAGTTCACTGCCTTGCTCAAAGACAAACCTGGGACTTTTCAGATGTGGGGTGTTGGTGAATTCTCCAGTTAAATGAAATGCACACTAGGACATTATTTTATTGCCAGAATATAATACATGCATGTTTAAATGGTGTTGTTTCATTCAATATATCCAAAATATGTGCAATGACATTTGCTTACTGTATATTAAAGGCAGTATAAGTAAAAATATTGCATTCAACTGACTCTCTACAAATACTGTTTGTATTAGTGCTTTTGTCTCATATCACGTGTCCCTCTGGCAGTGAAATGTGTGAAGAATGTCCCGGCATACCTGGCTGAACGCCTCCACAAGAGCATGAAGGTGAGTACAATATGTACCACAGGTAATCTAGACTGTCTCTATATTTATACAGCTGAACACACTTGTTCCTTATGAAGACACAATTATGCCTTATCATAAACCACTAGGCTGAAGATAATTTTTTTTTTCAATTATTCATACATTTTTGGTCGTGTTTTAAAGTAAATCTGTTGAATGCTGAAATACTGCCTTAATAATACTAAATAATACAATTGAGCTAAGCTGATATAACCAGCGTAGAAAGAATGTTTAATTTGTATTGTACAGTATAACACACTCAACTAGGCAAGACTTTGTACACTCATGAAGCTCTACTCAGTTTGGCTTTTAAACCCGTTCACATCGCTTTTTATTTCTTTTATCTCTCTTCAGGTCAGATTTGATGGAACCTTGAGTACTTTCATCCGTTTTATTAGCTGTGTGTCTTTTGTTTTTTAGTTGTGTGTATGTATGTTTCTAGTTTGTTAGCAACTGATATGTTTGCTGTGACAAAATGGATGTAATTTTTCCTGCTGTAAAACAAATAAATTAACCTACCTACCTATCTTTATACATCTCTCTCTGTCTTTCCTTCCTTCCTTCCTTCCTTCCTTCCTTCCTTCCTTCCTTCCTTCCTTCCTTCCTTCCTTCCTTCCATCCAGCATGTCATGAGACACAGGAAGACTCATGACATCCTCCCGACAGTGTGCGCAGGGCGGGGGGACAGACGAAGACACCCTCAGCAGGATCATGGTCAGTCGTTCAGAGGTTGACATGCTGGACATCAGAGCCGAGTACAAGAAGCTCTACAACGACTCCCTGCAATCCGCCATCCAGGTGAGACGCACTCGTCTGTGTTCGCAAAAGTGCCTTGCATACAAGGTTACAGGATCAAGGTGGATTTAAAAAGAGAATCTTTGTTATTGGCATCTGTGTCATCTGTTTTTTATTTTTGAGTGACATTGATTTGAAATGCCCTTCTGGAAGATGTTAGGAAGTAGTTTTCAGACACTGAAATCCTGAACTTATGTTAATGTTCAGATCTGAAACTAACCCTAATTGTAAGTCGCTTTGGATAAAAGCGTCTGCTAAATGCTTAAAATGTAAATGTAAAATGTAAAGGGAAAGTCCGGACAATGTCCGGAGTTCATATGTGAAAACTGTCTGTGACTTACAATTATCATTATAGAGGTCTTCGGAATATGATGGTTTCTGTTGGTGAGCACTAATTTCACTGGTTGACGTCCTAAATGGTTCCTTGAAGAACCCTTTGACGGCATTCTTAGAGGAACTATTTCTTGTTCCCCATGTGGTTCCAATCTCAATAAACTCTGAAAATGAATCAAAACCCTTTATCTTTTACTATAGTTTTAACGTGGTGCTCTGAGCATTAGGGTTGGGCATATATTTGACTATTATGTAGATGTAGCTAACCTGTTTATAGAGTGGCATATTGACTCAGTGGCCAGGCCTGTTTTACCTGATTTGGGCAGTCTCACTGGGCGGAGCACGGCCGCATGTAATTCACTGGAGCAGGAAAAAAAAATCACCAGATGGTAATTGCATAGATAAACCGTTTCTGCACGCTTAGTCCGGAAGTCCAGAAGGTCGTGGGTTCGAGCCCCAGTGTTGGCCTACCTGTATGCATCCTTGAGCAGGATGCCTAAACCCCTAACCGCTGTCTGCTGCTTGTAACACTTGTAACTGTACCCATTGTAAGTCGTTTCGGAGACAAAAGTGTCCGCTAACTGTAGATTGCTTTCCCCTACCGGCCACTAATGGTAGAGAGCCAGACATTTGGAGAGTCTTTTCCATTACAAACCCAGTCAGCTTGGCCAAACACTTAAACTGACTGGTCCATTCTGGCTAAAGGCTACCAGTATGGCTGGTTGACAAATTTGCTTTGCTTTGTCCTCCAGTCAGATTTAGCAGGTTGCCATGGCGACTGTGTGAAGGCCATCTGCGGAGGGGAGGACTAGGGGAGGACTATGTTGTTATCCGGGCCCGGGCCAAGAGGAAACCTGCTTTATCTGTATGCTTATTAACATCTCCCAATATCCACGTGAGGCTATCCTGTCCACTCATTCATACTGTACTTGTTTATAGTCTTAGAGCGAGCTGCTCTGAAAGTGAGTCAACAGAGGAGCCGGAGAGAGGATTGGTCTGTTGGTGTTTTAACCGGCACGCACTGGAGCTCGTGCCGGTTGAAGTTCTAACATCAGATTCTGTTTGTGTGTGTCATTGCAGTCTGACTGCGGTGGAAATTATGAAACGACTCTGCTTAAACTCTGCGGAGGAGAGTAAAGACGCACCTCTGCCCAACAACTTTTCTTCATTTTACATCAATATTTTAATCAGTCGACCGCTAACGTTTATTATGTGCTACTGTAACAGAGGCTATTGGTTCACTAAACTTGTAGTGTCACTTTTTTTGGTAACGTCAAAATAAATAAGAAAATATATAAAAAGTGTGCTTTTTAGAAAACTACTTGCTAACTACAGCAGTAGTTAGCAAGTAGTTTGCAGTGAAATGTACTGAAGTAGAACAATTAAAGTACACATAATGTTATGTGGTTGATGCACACATTATTGAAGTACTGTACTAGCATCTGTATATTTGTTTACAATTCTTTCTACGCCTATTGATTGTTTTTGTCCGTGTATTGCTGTTACTTCTATCAATAATAAACAAATACATAAATCACTGTTGGTCATAAGTTGGTGTACAAATGGTCTTGCAGGTCATAGAAGTGACCAGCAGGGGGCTTCTAAACCCCTTAGAAGAGGTTCAGAGGTCTGGTAATTCTTATTTGAGTGTACTTTGTACCTGGCGTACCAACCTAGATTAAGTTATTTTTTGCAATGGCTGACTGAAAAGAAATAATTTCCAAATGCGTACTATTTTCTACACTGACTACAATGTGTCTCTAAACAAAAACTTTAGAGAGTGGAATTTTGGTAGGACGTTACAATGTCACGATTGGCGTGCACAGGCCCGTGCACGCCCCGCGCACCTGCAGGGGATTAGCCCCACACAGGTGCGCCTCCTTTAGTCCTTTATTAGGCTATGGACTGTATTTAGTTTCCTCAACGAGCACTACAGGTGCTGTTGGTCAATTTTGGCTGCTACGCTTTATTGCGTATACCGGTGCTTCGTCTGCCCCCCGTGTTTTTCTCTGGCTCGCGCCTACACTCGCCACTCCACAACGCTGTTGCACACAATGAATTTAATCTAGATTTGAATGAAATCGTTGAGTGCAAATGCTGTCATCAGTGAGCTGGCGGGGGAAATGTTGGGTTCTGCGGGCCCTGTAATGCAATGGAGGAGTGTAGTTTAACTTTTAAGGAGAAACCCTCTGCATTACACTGGATGCACCCGACCAGCTTTGCTGTCCTCTAATTCTGTTGCCCTTCTGCCTTGTCTCAACAGGTTAATAAGACGTGTAAATGGAAAACAGACGGCGGCCCTGAATCACGGCCTAATTCTTCCTTTAGGGAGGAGTATAGATCTAGAGCAGTGTAGATGAGAAATCGATGCATCTCACTTGGAGTGAGAATGGCCTTGTCACCATGGCCTTATCTGGAGAAGAACTTGTGAGTTATGAGTTAGTAAATGATTTATTATTAAGGAAATTACAAAGAGATTGCGAGTTGTAAAGGGTGTCATTTCGAGACCACATAATTCTCTACTTTATTGTGTTTTTATTGCCATTCAATTTCAACGCACAGTGCACTGATTCATTAGTTGTTGCAACATGTTCCCACAGGGATACGACTCCGATCATTACAAAACAACAACACAACATGACGCAACAGAAACAGAGTGAGGCCGACTAAAAACAACGTCAACAAATGTTTTTGTTGAGTCTTGTTTAAACTGAGGCCATTCAGGCCTGTGTGCTATGCTGTGTTGGGCACACACGCCTGACAGTGAGTAAGAAAGCGGGGAGGGGGGGCTGTGGAGGTCCTAACAAAGCACAAGTACAGGATAGTCTAGTGGTCTGGGTGTTGGACTCCCAGCCAGTAGGGGGCAGGATAGTCTAGTGGTCTGGGTGTTGGACTCCCAGCCAGAAGGTTCTGTGTTCAAGCCCCAGAGTTTCCCCCCGGAGCTCACTGTTTGTGTCTGAAACACAATGGGGAATGTGGCTTTAAGCCGGGGGAGGGGTAGAGAAGCTATGAGCCCAGGAGCTCTGTAGGGCGGAGAGCAGAGAAGAATGTGAGCCCCTCAGCCCTCCGGAGGGCCTTGTGATCATGGAATTTCAAACCAAAGCAACTTGGTTTCAACCATATAAGGGACACAAAGTGAGGAGTGTATCTTTAAAGCCTTTGTGCTGAGGCTTCAGTGCCACAGGAAGCTGAAGGGGAACCATGAGCAGAGACTAGACGCTAACTCTGAGGCTAGCCTGTCACTCACTGTCTATTGAGGTGGACGAAAGCCCGAGGGCTCCATAAGACCATGTAATCACCCAGAGCCCTTCCCTCAGCCTCCTCTTCCTCGGACGGAAATGACAAGAGGAAGAGCTCCCGGCCTACATCTTTATCCTCAGACAGCTCACAGTGGCACAGTAGTGTGTGTGTATGGGGGGGGTTCTTTAAGTGTAAAATTAAGGAATTAAGGAAAAGTATATATAAACAGCCTTTAGTAAATAGTGTGTGTATTTGCTTTTTTGGTCATCTGTTGATCTGTGTAAACGTGTAATCTGCGTAATTATACCGTTGGTTTGAGCTTTTATGGTTTCTTTAGTTTTTTTCTGCTCCTCTCTGATTTAATTATGTGCAGTCTCCCTACATTCACTCATTTGTTATTTGTAACTTTGTCTTAAAAACACCTCACACATTAGTGATATTAAGTCTATTCTTGTTATTTACGCCATTAAAATACAGTAAGGAGGTAATTGCGTGCGTCATTGACTGCACGGCGTGCGTGTGTGCCAACAGGTGGCAGCATTCCCTTCAGTACCGCAGACACTCTCTGTCAGTGTCAAGAGAAACCCCCCCTGTGATATTGTGGGGGGTCCCGCAGGATGTGTCCAGACCAGGAGATATGAATCACGTGACCCCCCCCCCCGTTGTTCATATCACTTATGTAATCCCCTTCTCGGCCATGCGGTGCGCCCCTACTGCCGTCAGTGACCCGGATAGCTTACGTGCGCTTGTTCAATTACCATTATCAGAAGTTAACAGCGCTCGTTTGATGAATTGAAGAACGTGCGAGTATTGTAACGTTATAATGTAACTTTATAATGCTATGCTAATAAAACGAAAATACGTTATTATGTTTAGTACTGTGCTCTGTGGGTGTATTTGTCCCTTACGCAGTCTCGAGAGACGGAACCAGACCAGTGTAATGTACGGTTGCTTTGAAACATCTTTTGTTTTGCTGAGAGATAACAATGAGATTGTCTAAGGTAAACCGATTTGAACAAGATGTGCCTAACAAAAACCTATCGTGGTTTCAGTGAATAAGATGGCCAGTGTGGCAAATATTACACAAATTAAGCCTAAATAGGCCTATGTTTTGAGGTGTGGGTGCCATGCATTCTTTTGGGGGATGTTAGCTGCTCTTTCTCAACCAAACGGGGTGCGCGCTCAGACTGTCAGTCAAGCCACCCCATCAGAGATGAGCACCGTCTTGTGTGTGCGTTTCTTACACCAATCATAACAATAGAAGGGGGCGGGCCCAAACGGGTTAGGTTGTCAGTCTCATTGGGTAAAAACAAACCACCCACTTATTTGTGTTGGTGGAGAGTCACGAGAGTACGAAGTTAAACGATGGTCTTAACGAAGATGACACGGAGGAAGCTACGCGAGGAGACGCCAAATTAACTTAACTGAAAAGAATTTGCGGGGGCGATGGAGCCTTTTTGTTAGGGTTGGACACTGTACTTTATAGCCCACCTGCATTCGTGGTGGCTGCCAGAGAATTACTCTGTGGTGTGTGTGTGTGGCTAGCTAAGCATTTTAGCCAGCGTGCTAACTGCCCAGTTAGCAGGCTAAAGTTAGCTAGCCTTGGTGAAGTGGACACGTCAGGAGAATTCAGCTTTTCTTATCAGTTTGATCACTCGAAATATTGACATTGTTGTTGTTTTTTTCTACGTTCCGAGCAAAGTTTTCTCTTTTTCGACTTGAAGTGAACGCGCCATTCGCCATCCTAGATTCATTGATGAGTTGTCACCAATCAATTTGCAACCTTTACTCTAAATGACACTATCGTTTCGGTAGGTTTCAAGATCAAGCTTTTTATCGAGGAAAGGTTGCCTTTTCGAAATTGAATTTCTAACGAATCATCGACTATAAACCTTGGGTGTTTCCGTTGGCTGAACAGTGTTTCCTTTCGGCAGTGCGTTCATGTGTCATCGGGAGGAAGGCACCCGCCAGGGCAGCAGCGTGCTAGCAAAGCGTGCACTCCGTAGTCACTGTTGTCTGAAGCTGCAACCTGGGCGCGCGCATGCTAGCATCCACCGCGACCTAGCGTGATGACTCATATTAGCTAACCCGCCGCCTCGAAATTCGACGTAGCGTGTCGCCTCGGGAGTGACCACTGTCAGGGAAGCCCTGCTGGGCAGCACCGGGACGGGGGTCTGATTGACAGCCGGGGCGACTTTATCCCCGTTCCTTTAATGACATCCGCGATAGTAACGTTAGCTCCTCCAGAAGTAACGTTACCGGGCGCGGAGCATGCGGGAGAAGACGAGGTTTGGGCTCAGTAGACTGTTGACGCTAGACTCGATTGCCTTCATTTGACTACGTAAATCCCGCCAAGGATCGTAGCCCATTTTGGTGGCCGGACTGAGAAACAAAAGGGGCAGAATGAAGAAGTTTTCCAGGATGCCCAAGTCCGAGAGTGGCGGACTTGGGGGCGCGTCGTCTGGTTCCAGCTACTTCGGGAAAGTGTTTGCTGTAGGCCGATATCAAGTCACCGTCGAGGAGCTGGTCGCTGAGGGTATGTAGCCAAGCATTTTACGTTACTACCATTCATTGCTGGTGCTCTTGTCTGTGTGTGACCAATAAAGCACGTAGTCTAAGTCATGGCTGTACAATAAAATCACCTTAGCGCACATGACTGCGGTGTTCTCGGGACACACCCGTCATGTACTGTTTGGAGAAAATGACTCGCATTGCTGAACTTTTACAGTACTAGCTAACTGCAATACGCTGTATATGCGGCCCCAACAGCTGAACTAGGAATGCCCTTAGGATACAAAGCATCCAGCCACTCCCTTGTACTGTATCTTTCACGAGTTCAGTTCCTCTGAGCTGTGTGTGTGTGTGTGTGTACCAATGCTGTCTCTCCATTTCCTTAGTGTGTTTAGCGTAGCGCTCTTTTAGCTTTCGGGAAGCCCTTAGGAACAGCGTAATAATGGCTAGTTGGGTAATATATTAGAATATAGTAATCTCATCTGCAGTATTTCCCATTCAGGGTAGGACTTTCATCTTATCTCCTAGCCCAACACAGTTGTACACTTCACCAGTTTGGTTGAAGATACACATGACGCATAATATACCTCCCCTTTCCACTCTGTTGGATCAGCTCTTTGAATATAAGGCACCTTGCCGGTGTAACACCAAATTCTGTGACCGCAGAGGTGCTTCTTATGGGGACGAAGCAATAACGGGGGGATCTTTCCTGTCGTTACCAGTCCCTCCCTAATTGTTGGTTTCATAGACTGCTGTAGCCTAATCAAAAATCAATTTGTTTTTCTTAAACTCGATTTGAATACATTATTTCATGTATAGCCATATTATTTTCACCTCATCTGGGCATTATGACAAAAACATAACCACAGTTTGAACAATAGCAGAGGGGCTCATAACGAGAAGAAATATCCCTCCCTGTTATTGCTTCGTTCCCATAAGAAGCATTGGCCATAACAATCGTGAGTAACAGCAGCCTCTGCGGTCACAGAATTTAGTGTTACGGCTGAACCAAGTCGGTGAACTCATGTGTCGGTGTGTTTATTAGGAATAACATTTACAAGGAGGGCGATCAGGATATTAATCAGAATACCAGGCCTTATTGATCAGGATAATGCGCAATGTTACAATATTCCCTGCCATGAATGCCTTAATATATTCAAATAGAATTTTAGAAACAATATATTTTTTGATTACAGCAGTCTATGAAACTAACAATTAGAGGGACTCGTAACGACAGGAAAGATCCCCCGTTATTGCTTCGTTCCACATAAGAAGCAATAACAATCAGCGTTTGAATGCGCAACAGCGACCTCTTTGGTCACAGAATTTGGTGTTTACCCTGGAACTTAGGCTGCTAGCAATTAATGACCGTTTTGAGGAGAGAATGATCACTTTTGAGTAATGTACTGAAAAATGCACAAGTGAAGTAACCATGGTGACACGATGCTGTCCTTATTCTAGGAGAACGTTGTTTGCTTGCAAGAGCTGATGGTTAGCCGGTTTAACTGTTGTTGGCAAATGTTCTGATTGTAAGTCGCTTTGGATAAAATCCTGTAAATGTAAAATATAGCAATATGAAAAAATACAGGAATTTTCACCAGATGTCTTAAATTCGTCTATTTGGAAAGAATCAATCATTCTAGAATGATTGGGTGACATTGTACGGGGGTGCGTAACAGTGAAGAAGTTTGTGCGTGTAGAAGACGTAGTTATAAAGATGTGTACAGAAATAGCCGACGCGTGGAGACGCGCCCGCAGGAGGAGAAACTTCATATTTTTTTTTTTTTTGAAGAGCCTGAGCGCCCTTGGTAGCGTCTGGTAGTGTAATCGACATCGCACGTCCTGCGATGTGGCTATTGCGTGCGCGCACATCGCGACGTGCAGTGCCGCCCTAGTGTGGGAGGGCCATGCGCTGTAATTTTTTATTTTTATTTATTTATTTATTTATTTTTTTTTTTTTTTACACTAAACCAAAACGACAACATTTTTGTAACACTAGTTTAAACCACAAGGGCAACTTGTACACGAGGCAAGGAGTGTCTGGTCCTGCCTATAGCATGTACAGTGCGTGTACAATATAAAAAATTCACCTTCACCCAACACTTTGGCTTGAAGACAAAATGAGGAAGTGCGTGCCAGTGTTGTTGTTGGCCATGAGTGTTGAGTCAATTCAAGTTCTCTTTGACAGTGCTCTCTCTGAAGTGCTGGGCGTTATTTATGTGTGGGAGGAGTGGCTGACGACACACGGAACCAAACCTGCCTGACCTGCAGGAGCAGCTTGTAAAATCTGGGATCCTTGTGCATTTTTTTTTTTTTTTTTTTAAACCTCCCCATTTTGAGCAGCGTGTATCCATATTACAATGAGGTCATTTAGCAGACGCTTTTATCCAAAGCGACTTACAATTACATGGTGCTGTTACATGGAGCAGATAGGGGTTAGGCATCTGGCTCATGGATGCTTACAGGTAGACCAACTCTGGGGATCGAACCCACAACCTTCTGGCTGGGAGTCCCACACCCAGACCACTAGACTATCCTTCCCCCGTATCCATATATAGAGTAAACATGCGTCATACTTGCGTCATACCTCTTGATGGTAAAAGTTGCACAGCACTGTGCTTGGTTTTTAAAAACACCACACACAGTGTACTGATTGTGATTGCATCACTCTGTCCACCAGTGGACAGAATTAGAATTACACTCTACCTAAAGGGGCGTGTGTGTGTGTGTTACCGGCTCTCTGTACCCTTTAGACACCAACGTCATTGACAGTCTTCCGTGGTGGCTCGACGTTAGTCACGCGGGATGAAGCGCATCGCTTGGAGGCTTACGCCGTAACGTAAATAACACAGCACCAGGCTGTGAACGGGCAGCCCTGTCGGATGATGGACGTGATCGCGCGCCGTGACAACGGCACTGTGTGCTGCCGTGCAAGCGCTTGAAGGCTGTGCTTTGTGACGTGCTTCAAAATAAATGGTTGGATTCTCACTCCTGTACCTCCCCAGGTTTCTCTGAAACGTATCGAATGAGGCCTCTGTAGGCTTCAACTCTTGACAAAGTTCTGAACATGTCAGAAATCCTGTGTCATAATTACGTGCCATCACTGCCGTACTGGGGTAAACTACCTCGGAATGTCGTAAATATGCATTTAGGTTTTCCTCTTTTCAAGTGTCTAATTAGATTAGTTAAGTGTCCTGTCCTGTCCTGTCCTGTCCTGTCCCGCTTTCAGTCAGAGGACAGCCAGCCAAGGGCAGGCGGGCCCATCAGTATGCACGGCCCACAAACTCGCAGCCTGGCAGCGTCTGGCGGCGGATCGCTTGTGCCACCGCTCTCCGAGTACTCGATGAATCACGGGGCTGTTTCCCAAAGGCCCGTCTCCCACCCCTATTCAACAGCTTAGCCGGCCAGCAGCTGTGCGGTTTTAATCAGAAGCATGGGACTCATGAAGGCGTCGCACTGTCTTGTGCTGGAGAGTGGAGAGACACTGAGGGGAAATGGAGGCTGGATCGTCACGCCACCGGCTTCCGAAACCAAACCCTCTCCTGGTTTTTAAAGTCTATGGTTTTAAATGGTACCCTTTTAAATTAGGGGGGGGGGGGGGCGCGAAACATCCCAGGCCAGGGGCCAGATGCAATCCTCTCAATAGGCGTGTAATGAAAAATTTATTGAAATGATTGTTCAGTACTTTGTATTGACATTTTAAATTGTATCAATGATTATTAGACTCGCTCACCTGCTCGCTCGTCTCAATGCTGCAACCTTGCTATTGGTCAAGCAAAGTCATGTGCGTGCCTGAGCCAATCAGTTAGGGGGAGGGGCAGATGACCAGAGCGCTGCTGGAGGCAGTGAATGACTGTGATGACTGATCTGAATACATAATTAATATATTTGTAATAATACACCTCTCGTACAAAGTGTAGCTTGACGTGCTTTACACAATAAACTCAATAAACTCAATAAAAATAGAACGGGCTATAAATACAAAAATAAGTAAACGAGCTATTATCCAATGAATGTACCAGCCTGTCTTATGTCAGCTACAGGGGCATGAACACTATAAGCAGCTCATCATTTTCCCTTTGCTTTTCTAAGACTATTCTGCAAGTTCCTGAACAGTATAACCCCACTAGGGACTATATTGTGCTCTAGCTTGGAAATTTATTTTTTTAATAAAAAAAAAAAAAAAGGCCTAGATTAAATGCAATAACTAATCACAAGTTAAGCACACGCCTGGCAACTGGCCCCTGGGTAACATGAATATCTGCCCTATGCTCTAGTACGCTTGTCTGGCTCTTGCCTGAACACTGCCTTTTAGCTTTTCTGCCTGTCAGCTTTTCTCCGTGACACATCTGCAGAGTGGCGGAGACTGTCTGTTTAGCAGGAACCTAGTCATTTCCCCCTCTCTTCAAACTACCCCCTGCAGCTTCTTGTGACTTATCGGATGCCCTCTTGAAGAGGAACCCTAAAAATGAGATTAGATGCTGTAACAGGATGCATCTGTGAGATGCGTTGCCCTCGCTAATTGTGCAGGGTTTCTGAGGATGCCTGAAAAGGCTGAATGTACGTATGCTAGCATTGGAAAAGAAATTCTGTTCCAAATTGCATCTGGCTATAGATCCTATTTATTAGCTGTTGATTATGTCATTTATAATCTGTTCTTAAAAAGGAGTCTTTACTTATGAAGAGGTGTCGTTTCACAGCAACCATGCATCATTTCGAACACACCGCTGCATTTAAAAAGCATGCGCCTGGTGAACGCATTACATTTACGTTCAAATGGCAAATGTGCAGGAACCATTTTTCTAGGTCATCTGCTGAATATTCCCCCCTCTGAGCCTCCATGCAAGCTAGTTCCCCCTTCACAAGAACGTGCTGCTATTGTAATTATGCAAAACTTGTTTTGCTACAACTTGCTCGCAGACCGATCAGCCAAGTAGTGTATCCTCCTTTCCCATCAAGCTTCTTGCAGAGAAGCCTCTGCTAATATACCAGAAAGTAATGTTTGTCAAACTTGTCCTGTCACCGGGTATCCCAAAGTTGTCTGCTGCACGTTCCTAGCCAAACAAGTCTACCCACTTAAGCAGTGAAACTGGTCCTGCCTTGACAATGGTACAGTGGTTCTCAATACTAGGTTCATGTATTCGCAGTATCAAATGTTTGCCCTGGTCATTGGTCACAGTGTGTGCCTCCTCTGAGCCCACGCTTGTACATGACGTGGCCTGCTGGTTTCACTGCCTTTGCACTTTTAGAAGCACTGCAAGTGAATATTGCCCAACAGGGCTCGACCATTTCGCTCGCATATGGGAGTAAAAATGTCGGTGTGGGACGTGAAAAAAATCTTTTAGGCACACCGGTGCAAGTGACTTCTAACCGCTGTTCCCTCTAGCTCAAATCTGCCCAATTGCACCCAACAAACAAAACAGCTCAGACAAGACATGACCAAAAGAGAAGGTAACAGCAGGAAACTAAAAAAAATAATAAAAGGCAATATCTCCATCTTCATCCCACCCCCCCCCCCCCCAAAGTCAACAGGAGGTTGAATTGCTTTCTGTTGTTAACATGAATGATGCAAGCATCTGGAACGCCCAAGGAGGAGGCCCACTATTGGAGCACAAGATAACACGGAGATCATCCACAACACTAGACCAGTAGCTTTGTAACTTCACACATGACCAGAAACGATGAATGAAGTTGGAATAAAATTGGTTTGCTCAAAACTCCTATGGGTTCTGTTGTCCTTCTCTATGTCCTTCTCTATGTCTCCAAATCGAATGTGGACATTCTACTGTAGTGAAATTGACTGAATATACAGTATGTGACCATGTCACACTTTGAGCAGACAAAAGTAAGCGTAGAGCCCTGCTGACGCTAATTAAGGTAATGTGTGAGACGTACGTTGTTTCTAACCTGCCTCCTTGAGAAGGTACAAAAACTTGAGTGGCCCACGGCCTGCGCGTCTTTGGGCTTTTTTTATTTTTTTTTAAGTGAGGCAAGCTTGTAATCATAAAGCGCTGACTGCACATGGGTTAGCGTTTTTGCTTGCTGTCAGCATAAACTTGGGCTCAGAGGGCAGGAGAGTAACGAGAGATTTGTAGCCTAGGCTGTAGGGACTCCCTGCCCAATGCAACCCACACATCATGTAAACAGCAGAAATGCAAACACTGTCTCCATGCTAACAGCGCCTCTGTTCAGTGAACACGTGGCTTTCTCTCCATGTCCCCAGCTGTCTCTGAGCGTGAGAAGAGCCATATATAAATTTTTATCCAGCGCTATGAATGTAAATCCTGCTAGACTCTTAATTATTTTGTGTATCATGTGACATGTTGCATATTTGTATAGAACAGTGTGACCAGGGACCATTGCAACAATGTGAATTGTGTTTGTTGTAAATCACAACATATTCTCTTCTCCACGTGTAAGTTTAGCCTCCACATTCTGAACGTACGAGTCCTCGATCTAGCCGGCGCAGCTCTGTGCAAACAACTTTTAATAAGCTGGTTTTTCTAACGCATAGCCTTGCTCACCATATGCTACTTCATAACTGAATAAAAGCTAAGTAGGTATTACATTTCCCCTCGGCCTTGAGGATCAATAATAAAGTCCTCGCTTAGCCCATTTTATAGGTATCTATGGCCTGATCTGCCCTCTGAGTTGAGCTGGAGATGGTATCAGGTTTTGATTCAAATGCGTCCCCATTATTACTAGCATCATTAATGACAAAAAATGTGAATTTATACAGACATTGATGCTTTTTTGTGGTCTCACGCTTGATATAATGTGGGGCTTTGTCAGCGATCATTATACAGGTCAGTCTACTTTGGCTAATGTTTCGTTGCACGACCTATTGATCCTTCCTTTCCCCCCCGGCCGGATGGTGAGAAAGCGTCCATCTAACATTATTAGCATACTGTACTGCGGATGAATGGTTGGATTGTGTCCCTTTTTGTTGCCTTTATTCTAGCACCCTGGAAAGAATGCTGGTACGACGCAGCACTTGGCCCCGTGATGGGAGCCGCAGCCTTTGTGCTTGCTCACCGAGGGCCTTCGGTCTATGCCTCTGTGCGTGACCGTGCCCTCTCTGACTTGCTGTCTACCATTCATTACCGCCGCGCCCGAGGAGGGCATTGGGCGCGGCGTAGAGATGCAGTGGGGCCGCGGGGAGACGAGCAGCTGACAATAGTGCAGATTCACGGGGGCCGAACATCGATTTTTATTTTTTTAAATGTCACTCTTTACACCTCACTCCAGCTTCCTGTCGGTGAAAGGACAACATGTTAATCGATCCACTATTTCGGCCCTAGTTTATGTTTACCTTCATTTTTCACTAAATGACTTAAAAAGAAATGCGTTCACTTGTATATCAAGACTGAAACCTTGAATTGAGATTGTAATGACTAACCCAGTGAAGCCGCTGAGGGCCTGCGAGGAGTAACCTGGGGCAGGATAGTCTAGTGGTCTGGGTGTTGGGTCTCCCAGCCAGTAGGGGGCAGGATAGTCTAGTGGTCTGGGTGTTGGACTCCCAGCCAGTAGGGGGCAGGATAGT
>JAODLI010044741.1:0-17338 GCA_027575585.1 Percopsis omiscomaycus
CCCCCCCCCCCCCCCCCCCCAATTAACATGCAGATACACACACACACACACACACACTACATAAAGTTACATAAAGCGTAGTTTCCTTTTCACACTGACTGGTGATCTAGACACATACTGTAATTACTGTAGGTCCTCTTGAATCCGAACTGATTAACCGTAACAGTCCCCAGTAGCAGTACACAAACATATTTGGCCTATCTACCACCTCCCTATTCTCGCAAGCATGTATGGTGTAAGTCAGTGCAAAGGTTATAGTTTTGTTTTTAAAGTCGTTTTTTATATTAGTTGAAATTCCACTTTTTAATTCTTCTTAATTTTCAGACTTTGTTTTTTGTTGTGTAAATCGAGACTATGACTCTCTGTGGTCATTAAAAATCCCAAATCCCAAAAATGCCCTGCCTAACAATGGCCGTAATTGATCAAGGCCTTCTATATTGTCCTAACATTTACAAACTGGCTAACTCTCCCTCTGCTCGCCTCCACTTAATAATATTATTATTACACATTGGTGGTGGTGGAGGTGGGTCCCCTTCCCTTATGTGACATGTTAAGCACTTTGGGTAGCTTGTAAAGGCGTTATATAAGTAATTTATTATTATTATTATTATTTATTAAGTTCAGTTGTAATTTAGCAGATGTTTTTATCCAGAGTGATTTGCAGTAGGTACAATTACAAGTATTAAGGACAGGGTAGGAGCATTTGACTCAAGGATGCTTACAGTACAGGTGGGCTGGGCTTGTTGGGGATCGAACCCAGGACCTTTCTGGTGGGAGTCGACTGCCCTAACCACTATCCTGCCTTAATGTTTGGACTTTTTAGTTGTTTAAGTTATGTTGTTTTTCTTTATTTTGTTTGTTTTAGTATATTTGTTTAGCATTGACAGGAAATGTGGACAGGGGCAATAACTTTGTGGGTGTGATCAGCAGAGAACGGGAATGTTGACAAATCTATAATCGCACTCAAAATGTACATGGGGGCATTGTTGTAGCACAACAACCCCATTGCACTGGCCATGTGTGTTGCGACGTAAAAGTTTACCATGTTTAAACTTTGCATTGTAAAAGAGGCAAGCACGTTTCTCTGTTGGCAAAGCACAATGGTAGTCTGTATTGGAGCCCGGGGAACCTTACTCTGGGAAAGCAGACCTATGGTGTAGCAGGAACCCCCGTCAATTATTAATGGCCCAGTGTTCTCATTCCTCCTGCGTAACCATAGTTTCGGACAGAACTAAACTGAGCCAGCAGCTTGAGACTGGCTGTGGCCCTGTGGGAGAAAACTACTACCTCACTGGTCACACAGGACTGATCGTAGGAGCCAGTGGACACACAGAAATAAATGGAGTAGGCCTAATTGAAGATATTAAGGACAGCTGTGGGATGTGTGAGAAGAAGAGGCCTATTTGTAACTGATATTAGCTTCTGTTTAGTTTCTTTTTCGCTGTGGGGTTCGCTGAGTTGTGGACCCTTTTTCTTCAGCCTGCCGACTGAATTCAGATCTGGTGGTTCGCATGTTGTTGTGTGTGGGATTCAAAGAGTTAACGCGAACGGACTCGTGCGGACAGCAGGTGTTTTGACAAACGGGAGAGCATCTAGCTGTTGGATCTACATTATGAATCTGAACCAGCGGATCAAACTGATGAAGCACTTTGGCTCCGTGCCTCCAGAGCCTCCTCCACCTCTCTTGGTAGTACCTGTAAGTGGATGGATACAGTAGAAAGAGTAACATGTTGCAGAGTCTCAGAGACTCTGCTGGATTCATTCCAGTCTGTTAATAGTTATTAAATGTGGGCTATTCATAGAAAGCCACTTTTTAAGGATATGCCAGGTGAATATTTTTATCCCAGTCTTTAATAGGGAACATTGGAAAAGAAAAATGTGAAATCTCAGTGAATATTTCATTCCTGACCGTGTTTGACTTACTCCCAAAGTCACTACTCTGCAATAGAAAGCAATGCATACCTGTCATATCATGGCCTAGTGCACTTAAGGTCTATCACCCTTCCCCCAATAGGCTAGATGAATGGAGTCTTCAGTACAAGACGTGGTTCTACCTTAAATCCCTGGCACTAACTGGCAATAGCGCATTCTTCCTGTGAGACTGGGCCAAGCTGGTTGGGGGTGGAGCCCTCCAGGTGGGGTTTCTATGAGGTGTTTTTTTTTTTTCTTCTATTTTTTCTTTTTTTTTGTTCTTCCAGCAGCAGAGCACCACAGCTAGACATTAGATATTAATTCCCCACGACGATCGGGTTTCAGGGTTTCTGGACAGCCGCCAGCACACAGGGTCTTCCAGGCAGGATAGAAGTAGACTAATATAAATTGAAACAGTGTTTGGTGTGATTTATTTTCTGTTGAGGTCTCTTGTTTTATATTAAATATAAAGGGCAGCCTGTTTGTTGAATTCAGTAGGCATCAGCTGTGCTGCTGAGCTCAGAGATCCCCCTGGGAAATGGAAGTGAGGTTTAAAGAGCAAGGGGTAAGTGGAAAGACAAACAATACACAAGTGTTGGTGTGTGCATTGGTTTGGACATTTCAGGTGCTTTCACTGAAATTCCTTTAGAGTTGTTGAAAATGAAAGAATGGACATCAATAGATTTATCGACCTTCTTTGGGCTCATAACTGTCTGACAATGTGAGAGCCGGTACATTAAAGGCCTGCACCATAAACAGCAAGCCTCATTTGCTTACTGTTTGAGCTGCCTATTTGTGAGCGGACTGTCTTTCTCAGTATTTCACTGAATGATCTCGGATAACGCACAGGGAGCTTAGCAGAAATATCATGGTGCTGATTACATGACAAGCAATCTGTTGAATGTGTCATATTTTAGGTGTAGGCTAGCACACATCCATGCATTGCATTGTGTGCCGTTGTTCAGATACCTGACTCTTTAGGAAGGGCCCTAGACTGAACACTGATAGCAACATTTGCATGTTTCATACTCTCTCTGCCTTCGATGGTAGATGGAGGTCACCTACAGGTTAACAAGCTTTTGTGTTTTCTATTGACTGCTTGTAGCTACCTGAAGCCCCATTAATATAAGTGATTTTATTGTTATTATGCATAATATCCATTGTCCAGAGAGAGTCACAGCTATAACAATAACATCGGATTGTATCACAACATCTTTAAGTGCTGTTAGTGTAATACACTTTAGATTAGATTAGAATGACAGAGACACTTTGATTTTCCATTCGGTTACACTGTGTACTCCAGCAAGCACATAACAAAAACAGACACTGAATGACTATTTACGCGTCACTTAAATATTCTGTCAAAGAGAGACACTAAAGAAAGATGTAAATTATCTTATCTAGTCCATTCTTCGAGAAAGAGGATGTACGTGCAGCAGGTGGCAACTGTCAAAGAGGAGCTGCAGTGCAATTCTAGTGAGCTTGTGGACGTTAGGCTGTTATTGTTTCCTTATTTACCTGATTGGTAAATGATTTGTGTGAGTTAGTTGGTAACTGAGAGGTTCCCAAACAATCAGGAGATGTTCCACCAGGGATTTCTAGGCCTTGGACGATGTGTTCACCCAGTTTCCTTGTCAGGTGATCGTGAAGCTCTCTAATAGTTTACGTACACTGTGCCCTTTGCTCTCTCGCTGTTTAAACTCGTCTCGCTCTGTTTAAACCTGGCCTGTTGTTCTGACATGGATGCATTCGGGTCTGTTCCTAAGGTTGAAGGGCCCTCCAAAAGTAGGTCTTCAGGTTGACTGCTTGACCTCTCGTTGGCTTTCAGCAGCTCAGACATTCGCGTTCATTGACGTTTGTGTAAACATTGTGTTAAAGGAAACTACTTGTACTGACACTGTTAGAAATGTCTCTGTATAAGTAAATGAAAGCTTGTGTGTATTTATGCCTCTGGCAGGTTTATCATTAACCTAGTCAAACAAGCGGCCTAAGTGCACTGACTGTATTCCTACAATCATGGTTGTAACTGTTTTCCTGTGTTTAGCCTAGGAATGCTGAAGTGTGTCAGGGCGTTGTGCGTCCTGCTAAGATGTCCTACATCTCTGGTCCTGCCCTTGGTTTTTATGAATAAAATGTTGGCTGTTTTAACGCCTGGCTACCACAGTGCCGCTCAGTGTGTCATAAAGCAGAAAAGCTGGCTTTACTAGTTTCTGAGAAAACGAACACGCTGTCCTCTCTCTGACAGTTAGAACCCCACTGCCTGGGTCTTAGTTTGGAAATGGGTTGGCATGTAGAAAATGGCAGTTATGATTGGTATGTTGGAAATCAAAATAGTGCAAATCTCAAATTTGTGTAGTAGTTGGCAGCAATGACAATGACCTAGAGTACTAGGCTAAACCTAGAGATGGACTACTTTCTATTCTCAATCAAATAACTATACAGTATGCATGTGTTAGTAATAACTTTACAAGGTCTTCTCTTATATTTACATCTTTATTTAGTGTGACAAAACATTTCTACAAATGTTATACCATGTTTACAGCAGCAGGTCAAATGTAGAAATGAATGAATGAATGATGTAAGTCTTGTAAGAGGAGGCAGTTGGTTTCGCTAAATGCAGTATTTCAGTACAATTTCCAAACAAGCCTCAGGTGTCGTATTTCATTGGCACCGCCAGGACATGTATAGGGCGTGTGTATTGTGTACGTAGGCCAGATTATAGCCCCTCCCCCACAACTGTCAGGCAGGAACGAGACAGGTGAGAGCATGCTGGGTTAAAGTCACACACACACACACACACGCATTGGTCAAGCTAAAGCCAAACTACTCAGACTCTGCTGTTGTTGTAAGTTTGTACGTTTATCTGTTTCAAAGATGTTTTTTATAATGTTGATGTAATCGTTGTTGTTTGGTCTGCTAATTGTTAGTTGTTGTTTCTGTCCTTTCAGAAACCAGGCATGGAGGAGTTAAGGATATGGGAGCAGCACACCATAACGCTGAACAGAGTAAGTAAACTGTTTGATTGTTTTAATTGTTATACAGCGAATGTGGCCACACAGTGTGTGGTACACTGGTATTGTGGGGTTTGAGGTGGATTAGGATTCACTATCACTTTCACAGGCTCCAGCAGGAATTCAGGGGGACACGCCCTGCTAGTTGTTCTTTAGCCCAGGTGATACAGTTGAGTGCCACTGGAATGTGCCCCCTTTCCAGATATCTCTTTCTCTCTGTCTCTGTGGGAAGGACAATAATACTTTGCAACTTTCAAGTGTAGTAAAAACAAGGATCTTATGTTAAAATAAATAATGGTGAAATGTATTGTTTTGATGTAATGAATAAGCTTATATTTTCTTTTGTATTACTTCTGCAAACTGAAAAAGTAATGCCTCATATGTCATTGTAAATTAGAATGTTTAATGAAGTAGTCTATCTCTCTCTCCCTCTCCCTGTTTTCCACATCCGTCAATGAAAGGATCCCAAGTTGGGGTTTGGCTTTGCAGTATCCGGGGGCAGGGACAAGCCCCACCCAGAAACTGGTGACACGGCTATAATTGTCTCGGATGTGCTGCCGAACGGGCCAGCCATGGGACGGCTTTTGTACGTTTATTTGTACCAATTTCCTCCAAAAAAAAAAAGAATGCTGATAAAGCAGGCCTATCTTACACGTGGACATAGAAGGAAATGTACTTCTGCACGTGTTTTGCTGACACTGACGTTTTCTGCTTGCAGCACCAGAGATCAGATTGTGATGGTAAATGGGGTTTCTATGGAGAATGTCCATTCCAACTTTACTATTCAGAACCTCAAGTCCCGTGGCAAGACCGTCAACATAGTGAGTATAGAAAGCATTAACATCATCTGGTTCCCTGTAGCATTGATTCCCAAGCTTTATTCTCTATCCTCCTACTCTCAGATGGCTAGCAATGGCCATAGAGATTCAATATTAAATGGTCTTTTTAATGGTCTAGCTGTACTGTAGCTAGCTTTTGTCAAATGTCCTTCTCTTTTCGTATGTTTATTGCTTATCTTTCTCCGATTGTTACCAGAAGTCAACGTTACCACTACTAGCTTGACATTCCCTCTCTCTCTCTCTCTCTCTATCCCTCCCCCCTCAGACTGTGAAACGTCCTCGTAAGATCCAGATCCCAGCGACCTCCAGCAGGCCAACTCGAGCCGTCTCCCACTCCAACCTCCTGGACCAGGATGCTCCCGCCGCGCGCCAACCGCGACGCTACTCCGACGGCAGCGACAAGACTCCAGACCAGGACCGCTACCGCCGGCGCAGCCCCACGCCTGACCGCAACGGCCACTCGCTGCCACTCATGAACACGGGGTACAAGAGGCTGCCACGCCAGGACGTAGCAGAGAAGCCCATCCGGACCACGTTGGTGAAGAAGAAACTCACTGATGGTACGGCACCTGAGAACGGAGAGCATTGTTAGCATTGTTAGCCTGGCCTTGGTGGTGTTTACCTGTAACGTTCCTTTGTCCCTATCTTATCTAGCAAGGTCTTACCCACAAGTACCCATGGTTAATATTCTACTATATTATTCTGAGTGTGGAAAAAAGGGGTGATCTACCACTATCTGAAACTTTTTGGATATTAGCTGTGCTTCTGATTGGCTGGTTTATGGGTTTCAATGTGTCTTTACCTGCCTGCAGAGTATGGGTTGAAGCTGGGCAGCCAGATCTTCATCAAACACATGACAGAAACCGGCCTGGCCGCCAAGGAAGGCTCGCTGCAGGAGGGAGACCTCATTCTCAAGGTGAGACGGGAGAATCTGGCAGCGGAATGGCAATCTAAAACTGTATCTTGTACGCTTTAATTGTTATTTTTAATGTTTCTTTTTTTAACAGAACAGAATCATCATATATAATAATAATTATATGGCCTGTGGAGCATTTCGTTGCATTGATGAAATGCCTTTTCTTTCAATTTTCCTTTTAAAAAAAATAAAATAAAAAGGCATTTCATCAATGCATCCAATATAAAAATGCTCCACAGGCCATATAATTATTAATATATGATGATCTGTTGATCCATGTGGTTCTAAAATGTTTTGGCCCTTGAACCCCAAAAAGGATGCATGTGCCTTTTACGAGTGGGGTCGCAAGAAATGAACCACTTCTCTTAATAGCGTAAAATAAAAGCAGCATCATATGCACTGCTATAAACAACCATAAACACAAGTATGCACATTTAATTAAAGACAATTGAACAATAATAATAACCACTGCGAGTATTTAACACTGTCATTCATGCCAGGCATGTATGTTCTTGTAGTCGTATTTCTAAACAAATGCCGACATCTGTGGCCAGATAAACGGCATGACGACGGAGAACCTGTCACTGCTGGAGACCAAGCACCTGGTGGAGAAGAGCCGAGGGAAACTCACCATGATGGTCCTCAGGGACGACCGCAAATTTCTGGTCAGCATCCCCGAGGTGGTGGACAGCGCCCCCAACAGCGAGGATGACCGTCGGGACGACAGCAGCTCCGAACTGGAAGGTGGGAGAGTCTCAAAGAAGGGGGAGGGGCATTGCGGAGAGGGAAAGCAATATATAAAAGAAATATAAACTAAGACAGCAGCGAGTAGAAAGCAGACAGGAAACGAAATGGTCATGTGCAATTGCTCTCATTGCTCACCATTCGAGCAATCGTCCCTTTTTTCTCCTGTCAGACATTTCAGACCTCGACATGGACATGCCCATCACCAAAGACAGAGTTTCTCGCCATCCCACCAGGGAAAGACGCACCCGCAGGTACATGCCAACGTTAAGCTCATATAGTCTGTCACGTCACATCAACAGCGCTAGTTGCCATGTCTGTTGTCTTAACCTTTACTACAGACATTTGTTTTCTAATCCAGAACCAGAGTGGAGCCTGCTCCTCTTGCCAAGTCTCGGGATTCATCCCCAGTGCGCTCCACCTTGACCCGGCCACAAAACAAGGCCTACCCCTCTCACAGAGGTCAGTGCTGCAGAGAAAAGCTCCCTTCCCGAGGGAGTTCATGCAACATTTGCTCAAACAAAGCATTGAGTTATGTTAACTTCTCGGGAGTCCTGGGGTCTACTAAACAACCAAACATGGGGCCCCTCCAGATAGAGAAATGTGAAAATGGGCACCCCCATCGGCAGCGAAAAACCTCGATACACTAAGCTCTATTCTCATAGCACCTTGAGGAATACTGTGTAATGTGTGCATCAATAAGCGCTGTGTTAGCTGACTATGTTATTAGGTCACATTTGGAGTAGAAACGCCCTGCCAGACAAATGCATAATGGGGCAGCGGATTGTAAAATGCTGTATGTAATGTTTGATATGGTTGAAACTGTTCTCCAGCTCCACCTGCGTCTGATTCGGACCGCAGTGCCTCCCCTGTTCCTTCCAGGAGAGACATCCCAGACCAGTCCAATAAATACAAGTTAGTTCAACCGTGGTCATGTGTGTGCTGGTGGCGTGATGAAGCGAACACGCCGTCCGTCCCCGCTTTCCCCATTTACATGATTACATGACTCTCCTCTTTTCCCAGAAGCCTGTCTGGCATGTCCATCCTACCCAACCCCAAGGCCTCCTCTCTAGATACCAGCTGGAGCGCCCCTCGCACCTCCTCCTCCGCCTCACGGCCTCGCAAGCCTGTGTCGGAGTCCGACTCTGACCGCAGCGCCTCGCCTCCCGCTCGGAAACAGAGCCCACGCCTGGACTCCAGATACAAGTAGGGCTGTGTTTACACCACCTGATTCCACCTGACCTAATCCTTATGTTTTCAGGTAGTGCTCACTGTTTGAAAACATATTTAGCAGAATCTTGATGGTATAAAGAAAACTAAACAAAAATTAAATAGCCCAACAATCAAAAAGTTTAAATATATTTAAACGGGTGAAAAATCCAAGTACAAATAAAAACAAAAATGATTAAAAAAACCAAACAAAACAACAAAATTTCTAGTCTCTACATCTGCCTTTCTTCTCAGGGTTCTTCCTGACCTGCCCTACGCAGGGCTGAGACCCACCCCAATCACCATTCGCCAGGAGCCCCTACGGAGAGTCAACTCCCCTGTCAGAGTCCCACCGCCAGGTCAGTATCAGGGCCGTTTGTTTGGTGGCTGTAGGAAAAGCCTGGTCAGCCTTGACTGTATGTTTTTATGAGCTCTCACGAAACTATGGAGTGATACTATTGCATAACAGCAAAATACCCATGCAGCTGTTATCTGTCTCTGCAGACTCTGAGTCAGACTCTGATGGCAGCGCTGACAACACCCCGAGACAAGGCACGCCCTACAGCCAGGACCACAGTAGATACAGGTAGAGATGAGGGTCATACCCAGCCCGCCCTCTTAGCCACCCCCACTTCCCCACCCCTCCTTCCCCAGACCCTTGCCCCCTTCTCCCGACCCAGCAAGATTTCAAGGACTGGACATATAAAGACGGTACATCTCAATCCTGTCATTTAGACAAGCCAGTCATAGCTCTTTTATTTGTCATACCATTTGTTTTGTGTTTGATATTTTGTTTTGGTTTTAATTGTTTGCTGATTTCATGTTTTTAGTATTATAGCCCTTGATTTGTCTGTGTAGCATGTGATACCTTTTTGTATTTCTGTTATGCGCTGTTCTTGTTTTTACCAATAAAATGAAAATGACCTTGAACATGTCCCTTTACTGGCTAATTGTTGAGACAGTGAGACGCATTATTGAACTCATTGAAAACCTTATCCTAATCACACGTCTTCATAGCTAAGTCCCGACCTACTTAATGATCACTCGAGGTAGTTTATATACACAAACCTCACTATCAGTCTACCATATAGCTGAACTTCTCAAACTTGTGATCAGTCAGTACGATGTAAACCCCCCCCCTAAACCAAGGGAGGGCAACCCCAAGGGATGCTGAGGTGAATATTCAACCAACCTCAAACCAATATTCATCATATTAGCCACAAGCCCCGCCCCCCCACTCCAGATGTAACTGAGATATGTCGTCTTCCTCCTCCCTCACTCCCACCTCCCTATTTTCTCTTTCAGGGTCCTGTCTGATCTATCCCAGCAGCCCCCGGTAGAGCCACCACGCTGGGCACCCCCTAATGTCCCTAGTGTCAAGGCCAGCAATCCACCACTGAAAGGTTTGTGCTTTACACAGTGTGTGTGAGTGGGAGTTTTTGTCCAAAATGAAAATTTGGCAGCAGATTAGGACTAGAATGAATGGAAAGCACAGTGCTAATTGTTCATAAGCTTTTTATTTAATTGTCTGTGTTTTTACAATTGGGTCATTTAGCAGACGCTTTTATCCAAAGCGACAATTACAATTACATGGTATTACATGGAGCAGATAGGGGTTAGGCATCTTGCTCAAGGATGCTTACAGATAGGCCAACTTGGGGGCTTGAACCCACAAACTTCCAGTTGGGAGTGCGACCCCTAGACTATCCGGTTTTTATTTTATTTATTTTTATATATTGACCAACAAGTTAGTTAGTAAGTTGTGTTTCACCAAGACAGCCCTTATTCCATGTGTCTCTGTGTCCGTAGTTCCGTCGGAATCTGAGTCGGAGGCCAGCTACGCATCTGTTCCTCGCAGGGACTCGACCGCCAGCGAAGACTCCGACAAGGTCAATGAGCGATACAGGTGAGACTCTCCTAACGGAATCAGGAGGCAGGAGACAAATGGTAGAAAGCAAGGCAGGATCTTAGGCTAATCCATCCGGTGCAGTGGGAAGAACTATTACTGGATAACCTCACTCATCTATCTACTGTTAGTTATCCTATTCCTCTATTAGCCTCATACTGTTATGTTCAAAATATGTAGAATAGATTATATATTAAGGCTGTTTTGATTTTATAATTTATTTTACCTGCTGTACTTTCCTTCTAACTATATTTCAGAGTTCTTCCTGAGACAATTTACTCCTCCGTCACAGTAAAACAGAAATCGCATCGTCAAGGACCACCAACCAGCAGACCATCTCCTGTTGGTCAGTAAAGACCTGTCCTATCTCCTGTTAAATGGTGACAAGGTGCAGAACACGCAAGATAAAGTATCGACTATTCTGTCTTCCTCAGAATCCGACCCACTTTCACATCTTAGAAGGTCTGGGAGTTCAGAGAGAGGGAGCAGTCGCGGGTAAGATTGAGCGACCACCACCACACCAATTACTTTAATCCAAAGTGACTTACAATGAGTACAATTAGACAAGTAGGGGTTAGGCATCTTGCTCAAGGATTGTGATGCTTATGGTAAGGCCAACTCTGGGACTCGAACCCACAACCTTCTGGCTGGGAGTCCGACACCAGGACCATTAGACTACCACCACCACCACCAAAAACATACAGTATAGGCTGACATATACATGTTTACATACTAAGTTGTTTTCATTTGCAAGCATCACCATGTGTTAAATGTATTATGTGCACATATTAATGGTACACTTGATGACTGCACCCCCAGAGCCCAGAGCCTCACATTTGTGCCCTAGCTCACTGTGGAAAAATGTGTGTGGCTATAGGCGGAGGGGTAGAGAATGGTATGAGCCTAGGAGCTTTAAAGGAGGAGGAGTAGAGTAGAGTGCCAGGCCCTCCACACTAGGCTGGCGCTTTGGCTGGTATCCTTTGATGTTCAACCTGCACTAATTCCATTCTCCTGCCTCCTGCAGTGTTCCTCGTGCTGCTAATGGAACGGACACTCTCAGATCCGGGGTCTCAGTGACGAGCAACCCTCCACCCTATTGTAAGTATCATCGTCTGCGTCTGTTGCCATAGAGATGCTCAGTAGTTGTAGTGGAATCTTGCCAGCCATCTTGTCTTATGTGTTGAGACTCTAACCGGCCTGCAATCTCTTTCAGCCAAGGCAGCAGAGGAGCCCCTCTACTCCCTACCACCAGACTCCTACCCTGTACCTAATCTGGGGTGAGTGACCCTCGTCTGCCAATGGACACCACTGGGTATCTGTGCTGTCGTATTGCTCTATATCGTGATGTTTTACATGCGGCTACATGGGATTCATTTGCCATTACTCTCCCTTCTCTTTCTGACGGTTGTAGGTACAGCTCAGACCTAAAGCAAGTGTCCTTTGTAAAGGAGGGAAGCGTGGGACTCAGGCTGGTGGGCGGAAACGATGTCGGTATCTTCGTCGGGGGGGTTCAGCCAAACAGTCCTGCCCATGAACAGGGCATGAAGGAGGGAGACCAAATCATGCAGGTGAAATAACAGCTGGATCCTTTATCCATTATCTTATCAGTGTAATACATGTTGCTGTCGCCACCCTAACTCTAAAGATTCAATATAAATATTGAATACATGTCTCGTCTTGTGCAGGTGAATAACGTAGATTTTGGCCATCTGACACGAGAGGAGGCTGCAAACTTCCTTCTCAACATCAGGAGAGGAGAGCAGGTGGACATCCGCACCCAGCACAAGATGGACAGTGAGTACCGTACAAAATGAATACAGCCTAACTTCAGTTGATCCCAGATTCATTTTTGAAGATCCTGTCTACACGGATGGTATTACTGTACATTATCACTGCTCTTTTTCCTCTGAATTTCCTCAGTTTACAAGAAGATCATCAAGTCAAACCTGGGGGACAACTTTTACATCCGGACCCACTTTGACCATGAACCCGAGGGCACCGTGGGCCTGGGCTTCACCAGAGGAGAGGTGTTCAGGGTGGTGGACACCATGCACCGCGGGAAGCTGGGAACTTGGCTGGCCATACGCATGGGCAACGACCTGCACGAGATGGACAAAGGCACCATCCCCAACTACACGAGGTCAGGGAGAAATACAGAAGAATTTGTTGGTTAACTTATAGTTACAGTGTGCATCTGTACTGTTCCCCTGGTTTCACGTTGTGTGGTAGTGTCCGGGCTTTAGGCGTACCTATCCAAAACCACACATGCCATTTTCGTGTATGTTATGTGATCTATTTTGTGAATAATTTAACTAACTGTCCTTAACCTTTTAAATCACAAAACAAAATGTATGCACGTGTATCATGATGGTTTATTAGAGGTGCCATATTTGTGGACTTGGCGAATGTGCACCTCCCGAACAAGGACATCATTTTTGACAGGCTCCTCCCGGGAGAAGCTTTTCTGACGGTCTATTACGAAATTGGCAGTTTGTCGAGAGAGAGCGCGCTGCTGTTAAAGGGAATGAGAGGAGCTGATTTGATTGGCCATCATTTAATAAAGCCCCCACCACTCCTACTGATAATTTATTCATTCTAATCCAACCCTTTTCCTACTGCACCGCAGTTGCTCCCGCTTACCGCCACAAGTCCCGGAATGAGCAAAAAAAGTTTTGGCCACACCTTGAATCGACTTGCACCGTGGACTTGCGCCGTGTGCCTCCGCTTGCGCCATGACCGGAACACTAGGGCCCTAGACCTTACCAGCACTCAAATGATCAATATTAATGTGGTAACCCTATGCAATACAACTCTATATAACTCGTTAAACCCTTTTTAAACTCCCCAGAGCTGAGAACCTTGCCAGTACAGAGCAGAGCCAGAGGGTTAGTGGAGACAAGCAGGTGTCTGGACCAAGAGCTGAGTTCTGGAAACTACGGGGGCTCAGAGGTGGTAAGAAGAATGTTCGCCGGTCCCGTGATGACCTCCTGCAGCTCACCATTCAGGGCAAATTCCCACCCTATGAAAAGGTTCTACTCAGAGAAGGTAGGTACTTTTCCCCCACATCAACTGCCCGTGCTCACATGGAAGACATGTTTTGTAGACGTGTAGGTTGATGGAAATGGGAGGATTTGTTGTTTATTCTTGAACATGCTCTGGCCTGTGTACAGTCATGACTTGTCAGACCAGTTCTAATACGGTTGAAACTGTCTCCAGCTAATTTCAAACGCCCAATCGTCATCCTGGGTCCTCTCAACGACATCGCCATGGAGAAGCTGGTCAAAGAAATGCCTGATGAGTATGAAATAGCAGGTTGGTTGTCTATATAATATAAATGATGAAAGCCCTACTTATGTTTTAAATAATGAAATGTATCCTATACCTTATTCGTATTAACTTTTCCCTGCAGAGATGGTGCCTCGCAGTGGAGGAGTGGACAGTGATTCCACGGTCATTAAATTGGACACTGTGAGAAGAATAGCCGAGAAGGTGAGCCCCAACTGTTTAAAAATGTATTACTGTGTTACTCGGGTTTAAATATTTTTCAAAAAAAAACAACGGTGTGAAATGAAACCAGTGCATAAAAAAAACATTTGTCTCACAAAGTAACGTACGTTTTCACCATATTACTGTATTTCCTACCCCCCCAACACACACACACACACACACACAGGGATGGGCAAAAATACATCAAAATGTATATGAGATATAAAATACCCAAATCATGAATATATCAAAATAAACTACAAAAGATGGCAGCCAAGCAATGAAGCAAAATAAATTACTGGATTTTTGTATTTGAAAAATACACGGCGAAGGCAACATGCCACTGTAGGCCTATTTGACCTATTCCTTCACCAGCCCAGCTAGTTCAACTAATCAAGTGACCAAGCATGGGAGCAATAGCTTTTTATAGAAACCCAACGGCAGATCAAACACTGTGAACTCACAATGATCACCCAGATAAAGGTGTGTTTATGTAACTTATCTTGCTCGACGTTGTTGCTGGTGGGCCACTGGCTAACACCACCATTTAGCCACCAGATGCATGCTTTCTGGACGGTAACTAATGTCAGTCCTATTGGTGATAGATATGCTGGCTAGGCCATTTCTTAATCGCAACACAGTATCACTTGTCAAGCTACAGTTTCCTCGCCAAGGCTCGTCACGACTCTCATGCCTCTGAAACAAGTCTGGGCAAATTACTGTTCACTTCTGTTCTGTTGTGCAGTTCAGCACTAAAGTATCTAGATAGAAATGATAACACCGCATCAAATTCAAATGACAAAATACTATTTTGTCATTCAGACGTGTCTTTTAAATACATAACATACACACAGAGAGAGAGAGAGAGATTTTTTATGTGTGTGTATTTACACACACAGTAACAGAAATACCGCCCATCCCTGCATACACACATCCATCAATCTGTGCCGAAACCTTTGTGAGTGGAATTCTTTCTTCTCTCGCCACCAGGACAAGCACCCCCTGCTGGACATAACGCCCACTGCAGTGGAAAGGCTGAACTACATTCAATACCACCCCATGGTGTTGTTCCTGGACCCCCACAGCCGCAAGGATGTCAAGGCCATGAGACAGAGGTACAGCCCCAACTCCACCAAGAGCTCCAGGCGCCTCTACACCCAAGCCCTTAAGATGAGGAAGCACTGCAGCCATCTGTTCTCAGGTAATGACACGAATGCCTTCTATTGTACAAGTCTGCCACTGAGGGGTTAGCGCTCACAGCAAGAAGGTACTGGGTTTACTGGGGCCTTTCTGCGTGGAGTTTGCATGTTCTATCTGTAGTCAACCAGTGCTACAACAAAAGACATGCGTGTGAGAGTAATGGCCCTGCCAGCGTACTGAAGGGCATCTGTAAGATGCCTAACCCCTCCCTGCTCCATGTAATAGCAGCATGTAATTGTAAGTTGTTTTGGATCAAAGCGTCTGCTAAAAGTCCTAATTGTAATTAGGCACATGCATTAGGATAGGAGTTGATTCCATTTGATTCCAGCTTGATTCCATTTGAATGTATCCACTTTCCTCTTCCCGCCAGCACGTGTCGACCTCCAGCCCAGCTCCAGTGTCTGGTATGACATTCTAAAAGACAAGATCCGTCACCAGCAGGGAAAACCTGTCTGGGTGTCTGAGGTCTCGGTAAGACGCACAGCTCCTTTTTATTTAAAATGTATTTAAACATGATTTGATGTTCGACTTTAAAAAGATGCTCATTCTTAAAGTGCACGTATTTAGGAAAGGCATGGAACGATAAAGAAGGATAAATAGTATATGCCTGTATGCCTGTTTGCAAATGTTTGTGTTGTATACTGTGCTTCCAGTTGGAGAGTGGTGCTGAACAAGATCTGGATGCGTTGGACCGCACCCAGTCGGACTACCTTAGTGCTGCCAGTGACCTGGAGGACACCGATGGCGAGCCCTTCACCGACGGAGAGGCCTACACCGACAACGAGGATCTGGACGAGGCCTTCCCGGGCCAAGACGCGGACAGGGCTCCACGCAACTCCAGGACAGTCGGAAGCGCTCTGGCCCGCTCCTCTGAACCCGCTAGTGAAATGGACCCGGAGCCTCGGTCAGAATCCTTCGCACTGAGAAAAATCCCACCTTTACTGGATGTACCAGAACCCAGGTCGCCTCGTCACGGGGATTACAGTCCGGACACTGCTGCTCCGGAGAAAGCCCCCTCTTATCGGAGTTACACAGACTCAGATTTCAGCGCTGCTGATCCGGTGTCCCCATCCACTCTCTTGGACGGACCTCCAGATTTCAGAGCTCCCGACCCCTCCACCCTGAACTTTGCTCCCCAGTCTCCAGCTGCTAAGATGCAGCCTGAGAGCCCCCCGTCTGTCCCGCTGTCTGCCATAGAGGAGAAACTGCAGCAGGTATTTATCTTAAGCCCCCTTATATAAAGCTACAGAACTCTTGTGTGTAAGATCTGGTAATATTACGTGATTTCTGATTTTAAAAGAAAGCTCGCAACGTGATATGGTTTGGATTCAAATCGAGGACCGTGATTGGATAGTGTGTAATCTTTTGATTTTGTGTATCATAAATGATTCTGCATTATCTTCTCAACATTAAAGTTGTGTTTTCTGGTCTCCAAGGCTCGCATAACAGAAACGCAGGCAGAACCCCAGGAAAGGAAGCCTTCCCCTCAATTCATTGTGTAGGTATTCCTCTTCTGCCCACTGGGATCAGAACATAGTCCCGACCCATAGTATGAGAACCACTGAATTTAGTTTTACATTTATTTCCAGTTGGTCTCTGGTCCTTTTCCATTACATTTTGGAGCAAATTACCAGTTGAAACACTAATTAGACAGATAAAAGACACCAAGCTAACACCAAGTTAATATCATGGAAAAGGCTTCAACTTTCAAATGTTCAAGTGTATACCCTGGAAGTTGGAGCTTGTGTGTTAATTCTGCCCACCCTCACCTGCTCTCTTTTAGGCTGGCTCATCACCAGGCCCTCCAATACAGACGCACCCAGATCCGAGGAAGCGATAGCTCTGAGGAAGAGGATGATACTGACGACATTGAATGGGGTCCAGCAACGGAACTCTAGGTTTTGGAACTTCCCAACAGTACAGTGTTGTTCTGATATAGTTCCAGAATCTGGACTCTCAGCTAATGGACTAAAGCTGGTGTCTACACCAACTGGCCTAGGACGGTCATTTCTATCCCCATGCCTCTGAAGCAGTTTACAGCAGTGGTTTTCAAACTTTCTGAGCCACGGCCATGACAATGAAGTTTATAAAAACATTTTATTTATTTATATATATA
>JAODLI010044752.1:0-17336 GCA_027575585.1 Percopsis omiscomaycus
ACACACACACACACACACACACACACACACACACACACACACACACACACACACACACACACACACACACATTTTACAAGGCAAACTGGAGCACTAAGCGACTGACTCCATGCCTTAAAGCTGCTTTTACTGCCACTGGGTTAACACGCAATCTCATCCGTGCGTTATCTGGACAGCAGGGCAGCAGCGTGGCCCATAAAGGCATCGTAACCCGGGCCGCCAAGAGGCGGAGCAGGGCTGGATGGTCTGAGCTCTTGACACCATGGATACCCTTAATTCCATTCCAGCAGAGGTCAAGAATCCAATTTTGGCGCTGCTAGTCAAGTCATCAAGCCTGCAGTGCCAGAGACAAAAGCCTGCCCTGCATGCAAGGTGCTGACCTGCCTATAGACAGGGCCCAAGTGCAAGTCTGTCATTATAAGTCATTAACCCTGGCTAAAACTTCTTTAACTAATGCCATTAAGTTAAACAAAGGACATCCGCAATCAAGGTTGTATTTTGTTCGAGGAAGCCAAGTCAGAAATATTGAACAGTATTTAAATGCACGTGTGAGTGATTTTCTGTTCCTTCCATTGACACCGCACACTTTCCTCTAGCTATTATTCAGTGTTTTCTTTCACTTGTTCAATTTATTGTTGTGTTTTCTCCAAGCTAGTTTTGCAGCAGCCAGTGATCAGCGGACAGGATCCTTCACAGGAAGTGGTTAATGTGGGCTGAAAGGTTAGGGGGTTTGTTTGAGTATGTCAGTTTCTGCTGGGGGCCCTCTGGGTAACTGCCGACAATAAACCCAGCTGGAGGGAAGAGAAACGAGAGCCCTCTCCCTTTCTGACTGTTATTTTCTTTAACTCTTACCTTCTTCCCCCCTCTTGTTCTCTGTTTTTGTGCCTTTTTCTCTGTTTTATTTTCTCATTTCTTCTTTTTCTTGTTTTATTTTTTTCTTGCCTCCCCCCCGGGCCGGTCAGCTGGATGTTGCGCCCACACAGAACACATCGATACCGAGCACCAGGCTGCAACACACCCCGTTACCGTTTGCTGAGTCACTAGCACGCCGATTTCCATCGTCGGACTCGTCCTCCCCAGGGTGGGAGCGCTAATTAAACACAAGTGTCATGTGTCTTTGATCTGTTACGCGAGGAAAAGGTAGAGTTAAGGCAGGTTAAGTGCCACTGAGGCGTCGCCATTCCAATACAGCCCACGATCGAGGTGCCTCTCCGCGCGCTTGTGTTCACCTTGCCCGGCTTCCCGCTCCGTCCCCAGGTGCTTCTTTAATCAGGCCGTGTCTGCCGTGACACTTTCATGTCACCAGAACATGTTCCACTGCAGCTGTCTGAAGAATAGCCATCGGGAGGTGACGTGCAGGAAGCTGTTTTAAAGCCTCAATCACATCGCGCGGCCCGACCCGCGGCCTTCCCGGCTCAGAATATACTCAGCACTTTATGGCTGTCAGAAACTGTTTATCTTTAGCTAAGGGGGGCATCCGTGGCTTGTGTGCTGAGCAGCAAGGCATGCATTTTAGTGGCAGGCATAGCGGCAGCTGTCTTAAACGGGATTGGGGACTTACAATTATACTGTACATATCTGTCCCAGCATTGATTCCCAAGGATAAACCGATTGCTGCTAACAAGCATGAAGTCAATCCGCCAGAAAAGGAAAAAAGTCATTTTCTCCTCCTCTTGTCGTCATCCTTCAACAAACCTTGACATTTCCCTGCACAGAGAAGTGAAGCATTTCTTAAGTCCTTTCACACCTTGGTAGACAAATTGGATCAACCTATCAGTTAACCTTCACGAGAAAAAAGGATAATATTTGGACACGTTCCTTAAAAATGAACCATAAACCTTGGATAGCTCACCTTGTTCACAGTGCTTTGACTAGACAAACCTGCCAGAACACTATTATGTTTTTCTTACTTGGAAAGGCAATGGTGGATACACTGAGAACAATATCAGCAGGGAGGCTTACGTTTGTTTCAGCTCCTCGACTGGAGTTCTACAAATGTTGTCTTCACATGATACAGTTTTCCAGTCGTAAAATGTCTTCTCTTCTCTTCCTTTCCCACTCCTCATTTCTGAACTAGTCTCAGCCACACCCTTACAAGTCAAGTAAAAGTAAATGCAGAACGTCTGTATTTTTTTTGGCTAGGTTTTACTGGCGTTTAGACAGTGAGATTCCTGGAAAAGTTATGATGCAAGGGTTACAAGGCCAAACAAAGAGGGGATTGAGAAGGAAATGGGAGCGGGGAAAAATATCATAAACAATTTGAGGCGGAATATAAAGTTGTCCATTTTCTTCTACATGCCGACTTTATGTTTTACATCATATTGTCTTCCTGAAATATTGCATGAGCAGCGTTAACGGAGAGACAAACGGGGCTATTGGAGAAACAGAGACAAAAGGCAAATGGAAAGTGTTCTTTTGAGATTATATACTGTCATCTGACAAATGTACAGAACACAGGCCTGTCATCTCATCTGTAAAGTAGGGCAGTTACTGCACAGACAAAAGACATCAAGATAGCATTCAGTGGCGGCATGCATATGCATTGTATATTCAAATAAACTAATCAATTGTGTGTGTGTGTTGTGTATGTGTGTCTGTGTGTCTGTCCACACACACATTTTTTGGAGGTGAGGAACTGTGTAGATAGCTGGTGGATACACCGGTTTTAGCCCCTTTTTATACACCCGGGTGTTTCTGTCTGGTCCCACTCCTGTGTAGCATGGCGCTGGGCAAGGTAATAGAGACCGCTGGGACATCAGTTATCCTTCCAGCTGTCCAAGGAAAAACATCAGCCTCAAATCTCCACTCCTCGCCCCCCGACCACCTGAGCCCAGCTCCGGCATTGTCTGTTGAATGCTTAAAGTAGGCTGGCATGGCAGGGTCTTAATGGACGCCAGGGGCAGCCATTTGGACCATCAGCTTCAGCTTTTCACCACCGCTCAAGCGCGTTGGGTCACGACGGGCTGCGCTGGCATGACCTGTGAATGGTTTTCCTGGAGCTGATCCGCTGTCAAACTCAATCCATCGGCCGCCCCCGGGACTGTGCCTCCACGACCAATTTATAAGAAAGAGTCCGCTACCTCCTCAATCGCCGTGCCTGGGAGAGACGCTACAGTGATGTGGACAAGTTAAGAGGTTGTACTGATGGTGCTGGGGCCTTCTGCAAGCAGCAGAGCATCTGGTCATATAGTTCACGTTATTGTTGTTCCATGTTTACAGTATTTTTTGACATACAATATACTTTTACAGTGATTGGGCTTCCCCCGCTTTAATGTACAGTAAGAGCCACCATTACAGAATCTCTTACACTTTTACACAAGATACAGTAAGTGAGGTATAAGTCAGATAAACCAGAGGAAAGCATGACATATAAATGAATCAAATGCCTTAGTGTCTTTTTTTTCTTTCTTTCTTTCTTATATTCTTTCTAAGCAAGATTCCTGGAACATGAACATCTAATTCCCTTCCACATTGCAGAACATTAATCACATTACTGCCAATGAAAACCAGGCTTTTTCAGTCTTGACAGTTTGTAGAAATTCTGCTCATCTCCACTCTAAGTAGAAACAAGAGGGGCCCTAAGCACTTCTCAGTATGTGTACGAGCATTTCAGTTGGAGTGGGGGTGGAGGAGGCGGGGTCCTACCGGGGGCCGCTCCCGGCCCCTTTGTCCGGCCCAGCTGTGTACCTTGAAGAGCGGGCCGAGCCTCGCCCTCTGCATACTGAAACCATTACTGCCTCGGGTCAGAGTGTCCCGCTGCAGGACCTATCCTTCTCAAACACCCACACTTTGTGTAAAGGCATCGGGATGACTGGAAGCAGCTGCTCGTAGACGCAGGGAGAATGTTAGCCTCAGAAAACTGCTTGGCCCAAAAGCACACTTCCTCACACTCACGCTTGGGAGGAACGGGTGCCGCACAAACGCAGGAATTTGGAGGAAAGGATCCTTTCACTTTACCCGCTGATGTGTATCCACTCGCCCTTAACATTCTCTCCACAATCTCCATGATCATTATCATTAGCAGACACTCCCCCCCCCACTCCCTGTTATTATTAGGCACGATTATGATGATTGCACGGCTGAGAGCTCCACGCCGCTCCTCCCAACAACGGCTCTTTTCTGACGGTCTCACCTTGGGCTGAGGAGCGGTTTTTAACAGACATCTCCGGTGTGCTATGTCAAGGTTATAGCCCAGCAGAAAAGGAGCTACACAAATGTCTCCAGCACGTTATGCCGGCAGTTGCACTGGTTGTGTCTACAGGCAGAAGTCAATACAGAGCCCTAATTTCTCTGATGTAAACAGATGGTGTGCCGTTTTAAAATATGGATCTTTTTTATTTTCTTTCTTTTTTTCTTTCTTTCGTTCTTTCTTTCTTTCTTTCTTTCTTTCTTTCTTGCTTTATTGCTTTCTTTCTTTCTTTCTTTCTTTCTTTATTGCTTTCATTGTTTCTTTCATTGTTTCTTTCTTTCTCAATTTTTTTCTCTTTTTTTGAATTCCAGTTTGCCAGACATAAAGAAAAGAAACGCATCTCGGGTCCCTGAGTAAAGGACAAATGGATTGTCTTTAAGAATGGGAACATGCTTTAGAGATGCTGGCTGGAAGGAGAAGTGGAGAGAGAGGTTTATATCCAGACAGCAAATTGGCTTTGCTGTTGAACGGGAGGCTCCAGTTTAGCCCTGCCCAATGGGAGAAATTGGTCACAGCTGGGATCTGTTGGTCAAATGGTCTTTTCAAACCTTCAAACTATGGGTGTGCTCTCTATGTTGGGGTCTTGCTTATCATTCAATGTTAGCACTTTGAGATTTGCTCCAAATGTAAAGTACATTACAAATAAAATCAATTCTTATTAGATTTATTTCAATGTGGGATTGTGCTAGGCTATGCGCACCCACTCCCGAACTTCTATCTTGCCAGCAGATATTTTTTAACCTTTTGTCTACTCCATTGTCCCCCTTAGTACTTTTAAACTCATCCACAGTACAGCTGTATGTTGACCCTGGACTTCAACGAAGGAATTCACATCTGTTCTTTTATTATTTATTTCCGCCGAGATTGAAAGAGATGCAGAGCTTTAGTGTTGGAAGGTCTTTGTCTGTGACAGTCTGAAATGCACCATAGGAGCTTAATGGTCATGATCAAACGTCTTTGTTTAGCAAAAGGTTTCTTATTCTGACACTTCCCAAATCCTTGCTGAACAAACATGTTTATGTAACCGAGTGTAAAATAATGTTGTAAAATGGTCATGTTATGTGAACCCAAACACACTGTATGCCTTGAATTGTTTAGCAGTCTAAAACATAACATAAGCATCACTGGCTGTTGTCCTTTGACATTTCTATTTGTGTGAAACAAAAACAAAAAGGCCAGTAACTCATAATCTATCTCCTTTAGAGAGGCTGGCTGCTTTACTATCTCAATCCTCACTCTGAGTCTCTGAGATGAAGGACAGGGCACATGTTTGCAGGCAGATTGCACATTCGAGGGAATAAATTGCCTTGTGGAGAGTCAGACTCCACATTGTCTGTTCCACTCTGTGTTGCCTTGCCTTTAAATACGTTTGTTGAAGACCTGTCATCTGCACTTTCATTTATTTCTCTTCAAGGTCCCGACGTTCTGCGTTGTCAGGTGGTTGGGCTCAGTTAGATGGTCTGTTTTACGGAAGTGAGCATGTGGTAGTGTTTAGCTTTGTAATGCCCCACACGTTTGGGCCTGCCTTGAGGGAGATATCAAATAGAAAGCAAACAGGGTAACGATTGTGGGCCAGCAATAGACTGGACGTCCAATTGTTGGCGAAGTCTTAGTATCACAAAGCCTCATTTGGGGAATACCTTATTCCAAAATCCACAGAGGGGCTTTAAAACAGATGCCAAGTCACCCTTTCGCAGCCAAATGATTTTTTCCCCTTGTGTTTCTTGTTTTATCAATTTCAACCAATCTTCTCTCATTTGTGTTAATTCCTTTTGGCCATATTGGACACTGAACTAATGGAATGGATAACATTTGCACACCATTTATGCGGTTGTGTTGGCAACGTTCACCCCAAGTACTGGTCAATGTCGAGTTAGAATATGGCCTGAAATATGTCAACTGCTGGCCTTTTCTCAAAGATTGTGAGGAGCCATTGCATTAGGGGTATTGTCAGTGGGCCTCACCTTAGTGGTGATTTTATTTTCTGAGCAGGGAAAAGATCAATTATTAATCGCGTTAGTTGTTTAAGATTCCAATACCCCAATACACTGGCCTGACAGGCTGTCATGAGCATGATGATTCATTTTGAGCAATTGCTTTGTGTTTACAATGTGCACAACTGCGCAAAGCCACCATGCTAGCTGTCAAAAACACCCCCACGTTCAGCCCACTGCAAACATTTGTCCTCGAAATGAATGCAAGATTGCATTAACAAACACTGTTCGAGAAGGATGGCATTGTTGTCAGAGTATTACATTTTAGCCACTAGGCAACCAGTAAAACACGCTTCAAGTTTGGCAAGCACTTTGATCAACTGCCATGTAACTACTCTGTTGGGGAAGTTAAAGCTTACTTGGCAGAATAAAACATGGCTAAAATGGATGTTCGAAGTTTTCCCACAATTTCTATATTTTTTTTTAGAGTTTCACTACAACCTAGCCTGCCGACGTGTGAACCGAGCCATTTTTAGTCTGCGTTATAGTTCTAATATGTATCTAGGACACATTTATAAAGCCTGCTTTTGTTACGGCAGTAAACCATCTGGTTGGAACATACCACCTACAGTTATCTCTCCACACATCCGGGCCTCTGACTAACATGGCAGCCAGACTGCGTGCGAGCCCTCCAGGACTCATCAGTCCACACGCAGTGCTTAGAGGAAACATGTGACATGTGGCATAATTGAGTCAGCCAGCAAATAGGGTGGCAGGAACCAGCCAAGTGATGCCTGCCTGCTCCGTGCCCAGCGGGAGGGCTCCGAGTGCTACAGGACGGTATCAGAGACGGGATGCGTCTGCTTCGCATTATCCCAGGCACTGTTTTTGTATTTAATTTAAGATGGTGCGCGGGGGCGCCCAGGGGGTGTGTGGGGGGTTGGTGGTAGGGGCAGGGATGGCCGAGAGGGCCCTGCTGAGTGTAGGAGACCCACAGGTGAGAGCTTCAAGTGGTAGTAGACAGACAGACAATGGGCTTAAAGAGAATGATTTAAAGCCAAATTCCCCCCATCTTGGTTTAATTTACCCTCAGTCTGTGGGCTGTCCGCTGGGGGAGTTTTACATTCGCCGGCTCTCCGGTTTCTTCGTCTGAGGTTCCATGTGAAGCCCAGCGTGGTCGTTTGGATTTTAGACATCAAGCTAAGTTCTGCATAAATAACTGAATAAATATAACCAAAGTGTTCATGGGATGTTTAAACTAAAAGAAAATGGCACGGGGCATTATCTCTGTGATGTCACTGTCAGGGGACCTGCCATGAGGGGATATGTAACTAAGCAACGAGATTATCATAATGACTCATTTAATGCAGCTGGCCTTGGACACATCATAGCTTAAAATGTACGAGCCCTTAAGTGTATTATTTAAACATTTCCAGTTGAGATTCAGCAGTGAGTCGTTGCCATTAAAAGACAAGCATCAACCGCCTCCGACCTGGCTGTTTTTAAGGCCAAGCTGTTGTCTACAGCCCGGTCTGTCTTACATTATTTGTTCTAAGGGTGGAGCAGCCTGTCTTGTCTTACGCTCTAAGTAACCTTCAGGTTAGAGTGCAGCTGAAGCGAACCGCCTGCTCAGACGCTGATTACAGGAATTTAAGCTGTGCTATTGTAGCGGTTGGGACCCACTACCTCCCCTGTTCCTGCCGTGGCACATACAGTAAACAGCCTCCTTCCTGGATTCATGTGTTGATAGAAAGCACCGCAGTTCGTCAAAAGCCTGCGGCATTTCTTCTTCTGGCTGCCCAGGAGTTGCTGCCTGTTTGATTGTTTCTACGAATATGCAAGCGGGTGCTAAGGGAGCGACTTGTTTGTTCTAGATTTCCTGGGAGAGTCCCACCTTGGGCTTAAATAAATCGGGGCGTCGGGATGATTAGTAGTGAAGCGTGCTGACGCTCCCATAAGCCATCAGGAGGGGGGGAAGGAGGGCTTTGAGGAGTATTCCAATCCTACTCCAGCTTTTGTTTTATGCTCGTCTCGTCCATTGTCCCATTTCCAACCTTAAAAGCTGCAGTATAGTCGTAAAGTTTTTCTAAACGCTAAAATCTTTTGCTTGAGTATCAGTATTTAATCTATTATTTATGAACAACAAATTGATTTCACCCCCACCTCACACTTTGTATCCACTTGTAGTGTGTTTCCAGACAGGTCTGATGTATGTGAAGGTAAAGAGACATATTTGCTGACAGACTGTATGGTGTCCCCCAGTGTTAGGAAGTACTCTCTGTCATGGAGACCAGGGCAGGTCTTTGGCCGATGCGCCTCCCGCATTCGGCGGGGCAACAATGAGCCCGGGCTTCTCTCCAGGATCCCGGTGGCAACACAATTATGTCCTTGACTCCGGGAGGTTGAGGGGCAGAGTCCCCGGGAAGGAGCTGTGCTTATCCACTGTCTTGCAAGCCCGCTCTGATGCTAACATGCCCACGTACACACACAGAGGGAAAGTCAGCATATTGTGCAGAGCTCAAGAGATCATTGCGAATGTTACCAAGGGGGATTTAACTGGCGCGTGTCATCTTGGGATTTCAATGCATATTGTATTTAAAATTGCCATTAAACTAAATGTAAATAGTATCTTTATTTTTGTTTTACAGTGAAAAAGGAAGTAAACGAAGAACACGACAAAGCGCCACAGTTCAAGAAGAAGACGAAAGAGCTTCGGATCCTGGACTCCAAGACGGCACAGAATCTGTGTAAGTTAACCAATGTAGACCGACACGGGGGGAAATGCTGCATGTTACATGAATCAAACTTTTAAGTGCAGTTGCGCTGGTGTTGTCATTTTATTGCCTTTTATTGTCTTATTTGCATAAAATGGAAAGCATCTGTTTTCTAGTACTCTTCATATTGTTTTACCTGGACATGTGGGGAAATAATATTTAGGGGTCCTCACAGTAGCAAATAGCTCCACATCTGTTACACTTTATCAAGCATATGGCAGGACAAGATACAGCAAGCACCCCCTATGCAGCCATTGTGAATTAAATGTATACTGTATTTTCCCCAGGCTCATGACTTTATTTTGAAGCATTCAGGAATGGCGGTTTCTTCATTTATTGTCACAGGCTGGGTATAAATTATTAATAAAACGCTTATGCCTCGGAGTTACGTTGACAGCCTCACCCCCACTTGCATGCACGCCCCTCCCCCAATGAATCCCCTTTGCCTTGTCCAATGTGTGTGTGTGAATTCATTACACAGAGAAACAAGTGACTGCCGTAAGCCTCCTGTTGATTGATGGCAGGAGCAATAAAACATTTTTTAAAAGTTGTTTCTTATAAACATCCCCCATCCTAGCAATCTCTGCTTCAGCCTGACTATCCCTTATCTCAGATATACAATCCAGCCAACACAACCTCCTGAAATATGCATATTAAATGCTAATATCACAGGTCACAGAACTTCCCCCTTTACTTTTTATTTAATTTTTTTCCTCCCGTCTCTCTTACGGGAAGAATTCAGGTATATGGAATGGAATACATCAAGTCTGACATGAATATATTTATAGGTGTGAGATAAATCTCTGTGTACGGCAGCCGAGGGTTGCACAAGTGGGAACAAACCAGAATGTCAAAATGCGCTGAGGGATTGATCTCGGAAATATCAACGGATGTGTACCTACATTTCCCTTCGCGTGTGTTGGCGATGGCGCCGAGATTGGCGCACTGGAGCTCCGTATCATGGCCTTCCCCCTTGAGCGGGCGACAGATGAATGAGTTCATCAGGGAATATATGAAGGTTCTGGCGGCGTGATTGTAAGGATATACCGCGCCGGATGCCGCACACGCTGTATGGATCAGCGTGCTGATGCCGTGGTCTGAACCCGCCCCCCCCCCCCCCGAGGACGGGCGGTGACAGCGTCGATCACTGTCACCGCCATCTTTGATTACAGCCCTGGCAGATGGGTCAGGATGTTGGCGGGAGGCAAACGGCGAGTGTAGAAAATCTCACCTCCACGGTGGCAATGTCTGGGGAGGCATGTGCTCCCGTGCCGATTCCCTGAGTCGCCTTGGCACTGGGGAGTTCGTCATACATCACGTTGACTGCCTGACCTTTGACCCACTAAGACTCCCTCTCAAATGTGATTGGTGTTCGTGTTGGAAAGGATGTCAGTGGAATATGTCAAGTTTATGTTTTTAGGTGCTATGATAAGATATATTATTGTTAAACCTGCCTGGTAGAGTATGAATATATTATTCAATCTTTTGGACCTCCTAGTGAGTACAAAGTATTCAAGCACATCTACTGAATACTATTTTACACGATTATGGACCTGTGTGGTACTACTACAATACGATGTACAGTAGGCTATACAGATTGACGAATGTACTAATGTTCACGTTTCTCATTTTCTATGTGAAATAAATGTATTAATATCATTCGATGTGTAATCCATTTGGGGATCTAACACGTCAGATACAAATATTGACTGTCTGACGTGTGGGATCAAATCGTGGCGAAATAGTTTGTCACACACTTTCCAAAAGGTGTTTCTTTATTAATATTATTAATAATAATAACACACATTTTAATATAGTATTTACACCTTCTATCATGGTTTATGTAATATTTTATCACTGTTATAGTATACATGTACCTGTATATCTGATACATAGTATTTTTTCTAAAAATTCAATTAAGAAATGCTTATATATACAATATCAGCTCGTGGACATCTCACCACCAAGTATAAACAATCCTAACCACTGATTTTTTAGTGTCGTGGTATGAACGCTATAGCAACGACATTTTTATTGCCACAAGTTAAATGTTGTCATATCGGCCAATCTACATCTTCTATATACGTTTGGGATGCACCGAATGTTCGGCAACTGAAATTATTCGGCCGACACGACCAAATAGCCTAGCAAACAGAGTGAGACACGCAAAGCTTTAATTGCAGCAAACATGTCGGCAGTGTGGAAGCATTTTAAAGTGTCAGAGAAAGATGGAAGAATGGCCGTTTGCAGACAGTGTTCTGCTGAACTCTCTAGAGGGGGTACACCTGGAAAAACCTACAGCAATAAAAGCTTAATTTATCATTTAAAATCATGTAAAATGTTCAGTGCTAAATAAATATTTAGAAATTGTAGTTTTTGTAATGTATTGTTTTCTTTGAAAACCCAGACAAAATAGTAAAAAGCACATTTTGACTATTACATTTTTGCAATGGTGAAAAAACACGCGAAAAAACTTTTTCATTTTGGTGCATCCCTAGTTTGAACTGGTAGGATTTAAACATTTAAACAACTAGATTTACACAGCGCTGGTTAAAATAATGCTATACAAATACCAAGCCATGCTCAGGCAAACATAAATAAACAATAGTATGACAGGCTAGGAGCAGAGACATGTACAGTCTATTAGTGTCCCGTGCCTGTGTGAGGAGATGTGAGGCCCACTGGATCTAGGAAGCGCAGCCAAGAGCGAAACAAGACAGGCTCTGTTCTCTCCTGCTGCGTTCCACTGGGCGCGGGCCTGATCCGGCCAGGGCCAGTTTAAGGCCTTTAGTCGCACTTGAAACTAGGCCACGCGGCCGTTCCCGCAAACAGAAGAACAACATGGCTGAACCTGCCATGGAGTGATGGATGGAGGTGTGGGGGGAAAAGAAAGAAAGAAAGAAAGAAAGAAAGAAAGAAAGAAAGGTTTACAAGAGAAAAAAAAGAGAAAGAAAGAAAAAAAAAAGAGAAAGAAAGAATAAAAGAAAGAAAGAAGAAGGAAAACAAAGAAAATAACTGCCGTTGCAGCTCTTTTCCTGTCCCCCCCAATAGCGTCTGTGGCCGTGTGGCTAATAGGAAACATTTCTGCTTCAGTGCAGAGATCAGTGGAGAAATAAAAACACACACACACACACACACAGAGGAATAAGAGATGGAAAGACAGCCTAGCCAACAAAGGAGATTGGCGTGGCGGGGGGGGGGTTTCTGGTATAAAAGATGGATGATGCCAGTTTTAGAGAACACAACATTAGCACACAGTTCCAGGTGGGCTATAGCACTGCCTTTTTGTGTGTGTGAGGGGCTTCAGAGTCAACTCACTTGTCCTGGGACTCGATGTACACGTACAGGTGAGGTTCAAAACACTTGGACACGATGCCGTGGAAGGGATTGTCTGGAGCTTTGGGCTTCCTGGGCTGAAAGGGAAGGAAAATGTGAGTCAGTCAACAAAGCCTATTATCCGTTATGCATAGCCACACCTTGTGGCCCATTGTTTTATTGTAGCCTACAAAAGTGAAAGGTCCATCAAAGATTTTGGATGTCCGGCCATTCAACATCCTAAAACGGTGAACATGTCAACATTCTAAACGATGAACACGCCAACATTCTAAACGGTGAACACGCCAACATTCTAAACGGTGAACACGCCAACATTCTAAACGGTGAACACGCCAACATTCTAAATGGTGAACACGCCAACATTCTAAACGGTGAACACGCCAACATTCTAAACGGTAAATGATCAACATTCTAATATGAGGGAATGTCAACATTCCGTAAAAATGACTGCATCAACATTCTGTACCCTGAACATGTCAACATTCTAAACGGTGAACATGCCAACATTCTAAACAGTGAACACGCCAACATTCTAAACGGTGAACACGCCAACATTCTAAACGGTAAATATGCCAACATTCTAAACGGTGAACATGCCAACATTCTAAACGGTGAACACGCCAACATTCTAAACGGTGAACACGCCAACATTCTAAACGGTAAATGATCAACATTCTAATATGGGGGAATGTCAACATTCCGTAAAAATGACTGCATCAACATTTTGTACCCTGAACATGTCAACATTCTAAACAGTGAACATGTCAAAATTCCAAAAATCTGAATACATAAACATTCTAAATGGTGAATGTAAATATGTCACAAATACTGATTATTAGTATTAAATAAAGTGGGATATGAGGGTACGCATACGGCATTGTCTGATGGTCACTTGCCACATGCTCCAAAGGTAAAAGGTCAAGCCTACTCTTTCTAGATCCTCGTCCTTCTCAGTTTCCTCCCCCGTTTCGTCCTCCAGGAAGGGGTTGGTTGATTCCAGGGGGCTCTCAGGCTTTTTCTAAACGGAACAAACAGACCATGCAATTTCAATAGAGTCTAACCAGTATTAGTCCCATTCCTACTAAAATGGTTCTGACTCATAACATGGACCTTGGCTACTTAGCAATAGCTATCTAATAGCAGTATTTAAGACATTGGGTGTGAAGTGTATTATCCAACTCCATTGATACACTTTTATTCCACAATGTTTCAATCACTGTTGTTTCAATGAAGGTGTATTTATGGAGCAATACGGTTAATAGCAATAAGGCGCTGCTCCCGTGTGAAGTGTGTATGATCTATACCATCAATAGGAAGGTTTGCTACTTGCAGTGTCTGCATGACAATCCAAACCGTAACGCAAACCGTCAAAGACACACATTGTATCAATCAGATGTGCGGTTTTACAAAGTGACACTCATTTAGCACAAATAACGGCCTTATCGTTAATCATCAGTCACCCGGGGAACTAGGCTCAGTGGACCATATCACAAATTAGACAACACATAAATAAACGCTATGCTTGTCCGGTCTAGCAAGCATCCACACGTCATTATCAATGTGTGGGAACCATTAGATGCTTCTCAGGTCGATCACAAAGACGTTTAAAGATGTTTTTGTCATTTAGAAGAGGCTTTAATCCAAGGCCACGTACAGTCTGACAGGGTACCCCGTGTGTGTGTGTGTGTGTGTGTGTGTGTGTGTGTGTGTGTGTGTGTGCGTGCCTCACCCCAGGCCTGTCTGTCAGGGTACACCCTGTGTGTGTGTGTGTGTGTGTGTGCGCCTCACCCCAGGCCTGTCTGTCAGGGTACACCCCGTGAAGCGCTTCGCCAGTAGGCCCTCAAAGTTGGTGGTCCTCTGAATGGCGAACAGAAGCAGCTTGACCTCAATCTCCTTTGCCCGCGTTCGCATCACTTTGGACAGCTCCACCCTGGACACACACACACACAGACAGAGGGCGGACAGCAGTCACAACCCCTGCTATGATAAAAATGAAGAATAATTGGCACAACAAAGACCAGGAAAAGCGCCTGAAATTAAGCTTTGATTAATAAAAATTAAGAAAAACTAATATTGGTGTATGTGGATTAGGGTGTGGGCGTGGTTTAGCTCTGTGTGTGTGTGTGTGTGTGTGAGGGACTAAGAGGGAGGTGTGGTTCACGGGACCTGGGGATTAGGGGAAAGGCGTTGGCAAGCATCGATCACCTGTCTCCGCAGTAAAAGCGGCGGAGAGCAGACCCGGAAAGGGAGGCACGCTGGGGGCCGTGAGAGAGAGCCACCACGCATGAGTTCTCCTGGAATGCTCTTGCATTCTATCATGTGGAATAAGTGTTGCATTTCTTGGATTATTATTGTCGCAACTTGGGGAATAAACGCACGTTGACACGGTCAACGTTACACGCTACAGTATAGAAATATCGTCACAGGTAAAAGGACAAAGTAGGGTGGTCTTTTTGTTTCAGCAATGAAGATGATCTTTTCTACATTTAGATCTCTAGTTTTTATAGTGTTTTTATATTCAGTGTTGTTATTGGACGGTAGCCCAACAGGATATCTGGCAGGCTCCCATCACTTCATGTTTACCCCCCCCCCCCTCACGCCACACGACTCCTCTGCCGCCCTGCCAAGCGGGTGGCACGGAGAGACAAGGCCACCGTCACCGCCCATGTGGGCCAGCAGCCACTGAACGCAGGCATCAGTGAGTCAGACATGTTCCACCGTCCAGCCTGTCACTCTGGGACAGCAGGGACAGGAGGGAGAGGCCAGGGCGTGCGCGTGCGTTAGCGTGCGCGTGTGTGCGCGTGTGTGCGCGTGCGTTAGCGTGCGTGCCTGGTGATGTGGCAGAACTCCACGGCGATGCGCTCCGTCATGCACCAGTCCTCGGGGAACATGCGCCCGTACTTCTCCTCGTAGTCCACCAGCTGCCTCTTGATCCAGGCGTAGCGCCGGTCGATCTTGTCCAGCCACGCCACCTGCACAGGGAGGGGGGGGGGGCACATGGCGGGTAGGGTGGTTAAAGACGGCCCAGGACACTACGGCGACCCCGTCTGCTCACGAGATGCAACTGCAGCCCGTTTGTCTAGCTGCCTTGCAGCAGGCGCTCGGTTCCTTTCCCCGCTACTGCCGTCCCTACAGGGGGCGTGGCCGAGAGCAGCTTCTCTTACATCGCAGTTACCATAACAACAACAGTCCTATTGGCAAGTCCAAGGGGTCTCAAGGAGCGGGAAATAATGCGAACAAATAGAGGACGGAGGATAATATCAAAGGATTTGATTAGCTTATCTCTTTACTAAAGAAGAATAGAAAGTATGGCTGAGGTTGAACACTAGTTATGTGTTGAACAAAACTACTTTTAATAGGTTTGGTTGGTGTGAACCTAGCAATACCCCCACGACCCCTCCCAACCCAAGCCTCCAACGCACATCCTGGTTCTCCTGAAACAGCACCAGGTACTCAGACAGGTGCTGTCGGATGAACTTCTTGATGATCTCCTGCTTGATGCGGGGGTCCAGCACGGCGGCCACCAGGCAGGCGTCTCTCAACACGTTACTGGGTCCGCCCGTCCTCTGTGGGAACAAGTCGGGCCGTCACAAAACGGCGTCGGTTACATTGCAGGAGTTCTACATCGGGTCTTCGGATTGTAATGAATTAAAAATGAATGAATTAAAAAGGATGAGGATGTCTTCACACGTCTCTTTATAGCTAGCTTTTACATGTACAGCATTTTGCAGTCACCTACAATTAGCACACGTGTCAACAGCTGAATAGGTCATACACCAGTAATCGTTAAGCAGAGTTAGAGAAGTGACAGCAGCACGTCATCGGGGCCAACTTAGCTATACACTTTACAACAGACATTACCACCATTCAAGCCTCAAAATAATTGCTAACCGCCTTAATACCAGCAAAGTGCTTCATTATTATAAGAGCTGATCTAACAGAAGATAATAGATCATCATAGAGATCTTCTGTTAGTGGGAGTGTTACATCTCCTCATGAGCTAGAGAGGTCAGTGGGCGAGATACCGAGGTGGATTCTGAAGAGCCTCTTGCTAAGGACTGGCTAAGGACTCTTCTCTTTCCAAGAGTCTGCTTGTCAAGATGAATGTGAACCCCCCCCCCCCAATCCTGCCCCACATGCAGCACTTCTACCTCAGTATATTTACCTTGGAGCCCTGTGAGGGAAAGGCCTCCTCAAAATCAGCCAGGATCTGGGTGCCCAGCTCGCTCTGTGCCGCCTTCACTCTGGACCAATCACAGAGAGCAGAGACGGGTTAGGAGGAGCTTCCAGGTTAGCATTCAGGTGTTATGTTTCGTTCCGTTATTTTAGCTACACCACTGCACGGGTGACGGACCAGTTTGAAACAGGGAGGAGTTGAGAACCAATCAGACAGCTTGGCCATAGGACAACGGATCGGCTGATTGGCTGAGGTCTGTCACACCCTGGAATAAATGTGGCTGGTCGGACTAGCGTGTGTTATTGACAAAACATGTGGTTCGGTTCAAAACAGCTTTGTTATGGTTCCTACGTTCAAGGGAACTGAACACTGGCCAAGGCTCCTTCTCACTGGCTCAGTGAGTTAAGCACTGTAATCTGCTCCCCCCCCAACTGCAGCTTGTATCCAGTTTTTTTTTTAAGTGGCGAATTTCCATATGCATTTTAAACATGCATATTACATTCACAGCATTTCATCATCTTTAATCCAGAGCGACGCCCAACTGGTACGCGTCAACAGCCGAGTGGGTCACAGAATAACATCGACACTCAACTGTAGTTTAGTACCCCAGAATCCCCCAAACCTCTGCCCCATCACACCACGTACACTTTGTAACAACGCTCCAACCAAGTGTGGCCGGGTTTGGGAGGAGCGGTGGAGAACAGTGTAAAAGGGGAGGGGTAGAGAGGAGTGAGAGCCAATCAGCATGGGGCGCGGGAGGGACACAAGCTTCAAACCGACAGTAAACATCTCGCCTCCCACTGTCTGTCCTACCGTGCCGTCTTCCAGCTGTTGTTGTTGGGTATGAGCCGTGCGTGTGTGTGTGTGTGTGTGTGTGTGTGTGTGTGTGTGTGTGTGTGTGTGTGTGTGTGTGTGTGTGTGTGTGT
>JAODLI010044763.1:0-17333 GCA_027575585.1 Percopsis omiscomaycus
CTCTCTCTCTCTCTCTCTCTCTCTCTCTCTCTCTCTCTCTCTCTCTCTCTCTCTCTCTCTCTCTCTCTCTCCAGGTAGTAGCCCTTCCCCCACTGATTCTGCTGCACTCAGGCAGAACTTAAGAAGGCATGGGTTTTCCCCACAGCAGATCTGCAGACAACACATATCCCAGAGCGCTGTTATCCAGCCCAGCAACAGACAGCGAACTGGACGGCAGACGGTTTTAACCATGCATGAGCCATGTGTTTATTTGTTTATTGGATGTGTTGGTGTTGACCTTGTAGTTGGTTCTTGTAGACCCGTTCCTCCGTTACACCCCGTGCTCGGCCATAGCCTGCCGTCACACCACTACGCTTTCTGCTCAGCTCAGTCCATAATAAAATCTGCACATACTAAAGAGAGCCGCCATGTACTTGGACGCAGACTCTGTGCTCAAAGCCTACTGTGATACTCTGATATGCATCTCAAGTGAGTTATTTAATAGCTTAGATCTAAGGAGATAAATAGGGAGATAAACTAAACAGAAAAGAGGAAGAAGGTCAGGTATGGTACAGGGTGACACATAACATCTCCCCAGACACCACTGTCTTGCTTGTACACAACTCCAGATGAAAGAACTGAATAGGCAGCGTAAACAATCCTGACGAGATAGCGACAATAACTAAAACCGTGACCAGGAATGCACAAATACATTTAATTTGATGTATTACAAGATTTTTTGGAAGTTAAGTTCATAAGTATAAGAAACCAATAATTCACAAAAGCCATCAATCATTTTCCACACAAGTTCCAACTATGAACTAGACTTAATAGTAACGTACCCCAACACTGATGTTGAGCAACAGATGAAGAAATAAAGTTCCTGCTCGACTTTTCCGTCTGGCTGACAGAAATCATTTTATGTTGACGTACAGGGGCTGATAGCGGTTTGTCTTAGCTAGCGCTCTTGGCTATATCGCCTTGTGCTTTAAGCTGTTGTAGCTGTGTGCGTTTGTGTGAGAAAATCAGTCCTAGTCTTCCATTGTACCTTGTTCACTTGTTCATTGATTATTGCGTGTGTGCACTTAACAAAGCCAAAGCTTTCGCTCATCTTTCAGCGCGGACACACTCCAGTGCTCACAATCATTATTCAGAGGCAACTAGAAGGTTTGCAGCCAGGGGCCTGGTGCTGGTGTTATTACTATCAGCCACTGGATAAATGTGTGAAGCAGCTACACTCATTATTCCATCCGTCTCTTCTTCCCCTCTGTCCATGCTTTCTCCTTTATTCTCTCTCTCCTTCTCTCTCTCCTTCTCTCAGACGATTAGACGCATGGCTGTGTTTCTGTTTGCTTAGAGACAGCTGTGCACGTTTGTCTTGTGGAATTGGGGCAAAGATAGCCCGGTTTCCATCCCCGTGGATCGCATTTTTGTGGTTTAGTGATTCATGAGTCTGGCACTGTCCCCGAACTGCTTGCCACGACTGAAATACGTAATCTGTCTTTGCTGCCACGCAGAACCCCCCAAAAAACTCTAAAGATATTTTCATCTTTAAGTAAAAGCGTTCAGAGTGGCAAATTATTAAATATATAAACGAATAAAATATTATTTTAGCGATGCCATGGCATTTTTGCAGAACTGTTGAATTTGTTGAATTTAGCTTGCCGTCAGTAACATCTATCTGTCCAACATCCGGCACAGACATTTAGTTAGTTTTGTTTTCTTGCTTGTCGGATACTGAGATGACATTGTCATTGGTTTGTCAGCCAGCCAATTAGGGCTCTCGGACACGAGCGAGGGGAGTTCCAGCCTCAGAGAATCACTGCACAATTCAATTAAGCAAGCGTGGTTCACCAAAGGTGGATCCAAACCAGGACAAAGAGGGGAGAAATGGAAAAAAATACAACTTTATTTCCTCATTAAAAACTGAGGTAACACTGCCTTTGAAAGCCATATGTTATGCTTCATATTGCACTAGCTATATGAATGTATGCCTTTTAGTTTATACTGACTCATAATATGTGAACTGATAATTGATATAGTGTAATATAAATAGTGTAATATAATGTAGTGTAATATAAAGCCTACTTGCAATGCCTAGGTGCAATTAATAATAAACCTTTTGGGTAACGAGCACCTCGTGTGTATTATAATATTTTTTATTGTGAGCTCACACTGTGTATGGCAGTGGGCGTAGTGTTTGATGCTTGTGTGTCACTATACAATGATGAAAGCAGGGATTGCTACTGTGTGTTTGGTGATTCCAGTGCGATGAGGTTATTTTCTGATTGGCAGCACACACAAAAATAAAGATATTTGCACTTGACACTTACATATGACATTTGCAGAGCCTGAAAATCCCTTACTGGATTAGATCAGCTGGAGATGAAAACCTGGGGATGGAGAGAGATGGTTGGACATGTAATGAAACAAAAGAGGAGAGGTTGAGTCCCTAAAGAAAATGTATTTAAAAAAGGAAAAGTGAATATTCAAATAACCAAAAGCATTATATATTTGAGCGAAGGAAGGTTAATTTGATGAGAGAAAGAATATATGTGAAATGGTCAAAGGTAAAGAGCTGGTGCATGCGTGTGTGACACCTTAGTGCATCCTAATCTACGTTTTGTTTCTGCTCCTAAATCAGTGAGCCAGATTTTCAGACGCATTAAATATAAAGTGCACAGCAGAACCACACACAGATATAGCCTTACAAATCATGCCAGATTGCTTTATGCAGCCAGGAGAACATCTGTTACCACTACCAGCTTCTACTTACTTAATTTTTCTAATCTCCTCATATTCATATTTATAGTTTTTTCAGATTATTTTCAGATTTATTGCATCTTGTGTCCTTAGCGGGCTCCAGTTTTTTATTGGAGTAATAATCTAATGTAATTGTTCGTACATCTGGTCGAGGGCCTGACCTGTCGAAATTAAAAACAGGCCAAACACCTGGATACACAACATATGCTGGTGCCCAGCGAGCATATGTTCTGCATTTCCCTTTTTTGGAACAGGAGAAATGACGCAGAACCAGCATCAAATATTGCATAGCCACAGTTAGGCTTAAAATAGGCTTACATATTATTTACCAACACTGATGTAAGCAATGCAACACAATAGAATCATCCATGAAAATGCACACATGCATACATTTATGTTGCTGATGTAACCCCTCGTGAGCTTGGGATTACGACATGCGAAGGGGTGTACACAAAATGCTTTGCATTCAAGTGGTAAGTCGTGAGAACACTGCTGCTAGGCAACGGCAACATGGATGCCCAAATACGAGCGCGTAACCCAATGTAGGATATACAGTTAACGTATAATGAAAAGATGAGGGCCGTTCAAAATTACAATATATTCATTTACCATCCCCCGAGAAATGTAACTCCATTGGCCCCTCCGCCATTTCTGAAAACGTTGGCAACACGTCGCAACTCGTGAACTCTGAGCTTTCCCCGAAAATGTCCACTTACGAGGTCGTGAACACCACAAGAGGGGAGAGGGGAGGGGGGGGGGGGCGTTCACATGGACTCTTGTCGTGAACACAGTAAACACGAGACCGTGTGGACAGTGAGTGTGTGCCACAGTCCTTATTGCTGAACCTTGCGTTTAAGCATTGGCATTAACAAGTGTAAACTAGTGCATTGCTACATCTTTGTCAGGACTGAATATAGCTCATCTCCTTTTTCATGCAGATTGTCTCTTGTCTCCTCCCGCCCTTTCCTCCATCTTATTCCCTTGTTCTTCCCCAGTGCAACTCTATCCTCTCTGCCCCTGTGTCCGTTCTGGTTCCTGGCTATTTCAAGAGCGCCGGCATCGCATTACTGCACTTAAATTTCCCAACAGCAGGAGGTACACTGACCATCTAACAAGACACCGGACTCAAAGGGATGGGAATCCGGTGCTGTGATTTGAGTCGTGGGGGCCAACAAGCCTTAGCGCTGTTTGCAACTGAATTTCACCATGATTAACACATCGCCCCTGTTCTCTAAACAACACAAATACGAACAAATTCAGCTTTTAATTCGTGAGGTCTCACACTATAAAAAGGTTGGTTTTACATTTAGTTAGGTTGACCATAATGCAAGCACACGCTGCATTCTAAGGATGCATGAGTGTTTGTATGCATATGTGTGTGTGGCAAGACTGTCTGAACACAGCTGAGCACACAGAAAAGAAAGTAACTAACAAATTAGGAAAGGAGCTCAGGTAGACTTGTAATTGGTTTTTCGGGGGGAATTCAGAGACAGCAACACTTGTCAGAGACACCTGTCTTTTTTTATTTAATTATTATTTTTTCTCCTTAAGAAATGCTAATGAAATGATGTTGTAGGCCTGATTTCCCTAAATATGACAGAACTTGTTGGCTTAGCAAAATGTCAACAAGGTCAGTGTAGGCCATAAACGTGTCACGTGAAACCCGAAGATCAGGGCATGCCTCCTGCAAAGCAACATGGCTTTGCAGGAGGCAGTGTCCATATCACATTTCCCATCTGTCACAGTGCTGTTGAAAAGTGCCACCCGATCCTTGGAAGAAGAAAAACCAGTACATTCTTGGAAAAAATGACATCCTTCTCTGCATACATAGGATGACTAAGGCTGAATGTTTAGTGCTGATTTAATTATTTAGGTGGACACCACCATGCCAGTAAGATAGAAATGAGACTGCATGTACCGCCGTATTAATGTGCTCGGAATTATGACTCATGGTACTCTAGCTGAAGCAGAGCGGTCTCTTTTAAAGGTGAACTACGCATTTGCGATAGAGCACCTCCCCCCCACAATCCCAAATGTCTGCCCCAGTTCACTGTTTATGTACAGTATGTAACTGCAAGGGCGGTGTACCTCCTTCAGGTCTGATCCCCTCAACAGATGAGCCATTTATAAAACATGGTAATGTTTGGAGAACCTCCCAATTATTACAAAGTTTAGAGAAAAGGTAATAGTCTCTAGGCAATAGAGATGTGCAGAGAAACTGGAGATGGTGACATAGCTAGCATGTCCCTGGTGGCAGGTCTGTCACTGGACCTGGGCTGTATATTGACCAATTCATTTCGGTGTCCATAAACTGCTGGCCTCTACACCATAACACTCTTAACTCATATACACATAACTAATCTACACTAACATCGCACCCACAGAGTATGTTGCAATCGAGACATTGTTAGACTGACAAAGATGGTCAAATGAGGATAATCGGGGGACAGTTTGTTCCCCTGTGATTTTCAGCTGTGCTTGTCGACAAGTGATGGATGGTTGGTTTTTTTCCAACTTTGCTGTTGGCAATCGACCATCAGCAGGGCAGTAAATCAGTTTTAGCACTATTAAAAAAATTGTGCTATCCAATAAATAGATTAACATACATTTAACATACATTTATTTGTATATTATTTCTGTAACAAAACGATTCATTTGCTGACAATGTTAATATCAAAACACTGATTTAAAGGCTAGTGCTGGGCAGCCACCGATTATAAAAGAGTTAAAAAGTTATTAATGAGGATTTAGGGATTTATAATGTTAGAGATTTTTTTGTGTGTTTTCACATTAGTAAACAAATGCTTGTCTACTGATAACATTTATGGTCGTGACCTCCTGCCCTGGTAAGGGTCACGACTTGTTTTATAAAGAAAACAGAGCATTGTTGTAAAACACACCCATACACACACACACACCCAAACCCATATAAACCAAGGTATGGAGGAAGGTCCTTGTTCCTCCATGCTCATTGCTGTGTTGAACCCAAAATGCATTTTGATTAAAGGAAACTGCTGATCCACGGTCTTGGTTATGTCTTTAGAATTGGAATTTATCTAACAAATGCCTCCTCGAACAAAATCCCTGTCTCGGGTCCAAATCTTTGTCTCGGCTCAGGCTCAAGGCTAAGTGACAACTGGGTTTGCCGCTTATCCAGGGGTGCATTTCTGCAGTGAAATAGTATTACATTCACTCGCACTTGCTGTTAATAATCATAAATAGCCCCTTAAATTACAGTCTATTGCTACAAAATACTAATCCTTTATGTTGTTTGCCTATTGTGTTTGATTTGACTTTGTAGGTCCCACATACCCTGAGAAGCCCTTAAACTCCTAAGTAGGTCATGGTGCACTTGTGAAGGAGACACATGGGCCAAGTTTAACCTGATTGATTTCTAGACTATTATTCCACTATGATCGCAGAACTAGTTGCAGTATTTCCATAAGCGTCCATAGAACCCTCAGGAGGTCTGGTGCACCATATGGAAGCAGGGACTCTGCTAGTCTGCAGGGCCTAATAACGCTGAGAGCAACAGCGCCTACGTAGGGGTTAGGCGTTAAGGATGCTTGCAGGTAGGTCAGGCATCGAAGCCACATCCTTTCGGCTGGGAATCGACCACCGTACCCACTATAGGCTAACCTGCACCGTACCCACTATAGGCTAACCTGCACCGTACCCACTATAGGCTAACCTGCACCGTACCCACTATAGGATAACCTGCACCGTACCCACTATAGGATAACCTGCACCGTACCCACTATAGGATAACCTGCACCGTACCCACTATAGGCTAACCTGCACCGTACCCACTATAGGCTAACCTGCACCGTACCGCATTTCTTTGTAATATTATAAACACCGTTTTCTAGTAAAGCCACTATCTAGACAATTTGACAAGTTGGCATTAAGCCTCTTAACTCACAGAGAAATACTTTTGAAAGGGTAAATGAATGAATGTCCACTATAGGGTTCACACATGATGCATACAGTTTTACTATACAGTAAGTCTATTTGTCAGGCTATTCAATTCAATTGACCTGGTCTTCCAAGCACAATGTTAATGTCAGATGATGGCAAGCATTCATTCAGTACCTTGGAGAGCACCCCTAAATACATTGACTACATTATTCTGTATATGAAATAAGATTTTCCTATTCCTTTTACTATTCCTATTCCTATTACTTTAAGGGTACAGCACAAATGTAGCAGACAAAAGAATGGATTATTTTTTTCAACATAAAATGGAAATCTTGTATGAAACACTGACACAACTAAACACAACTAAACAAGGGATGTTAGTCAAAAGGTAAAGTTTAAAAGTCTGAAACGTGTCACAAGTCTGCAAATCAGCAGTTACCTGGCCCTGAGAGAGCAGTTAGAAACACAGAGAATTCTACGTCAGCTGTTAACTGTGCTGCGGAATCCATTCCCGAGGATATTGAAAGAGAGGAACATTGGAGGGGTGAAAATCTGTCTTCTGGACTGTTGATTAAAAATGGAAACCACTGTTTGGGCCACAGGGGTGTCAAGCAATCCACGGTTGCTTTGATAGGCATGTTATGCTATGGTTCTCTGTGATACCAGTGATTACAAAATACATATTATTCAGATGCTAAATTCAGTTGACTACACGAAATACGGTAAATATACTTTGATGTGTGGGTGTAAATGACTATTTTAAATGTAAATGTACATGTCCTACATAACACAGCTGCTCTGGATGGTAGAACGACAAACAGTGAAGTGCCCCTCCCCAAGCCAATATAAAGTTAAAAAAAGCAAACTGTATATTTATTGCCAAGTAATGTATACCAGAAAATGCACGTCTAGAGTGAAAAAAAATAGCTGACACAGAGCTGAAATCGCCCCTGTACACATAAATAGCCGCACAGCGGTCAGAACGCATGTGCTGTGTTTTGTGCCTATAGCTCTTCACCACCATAGGAAGTAAATGGTTAACTGTTGCATTTAAAATGTACGGAGACATGGCAGCAAAGCATGAAATAAAGAAAACGCCGGGAGTGACATGATCAGAACAGACAGCAATAAAAAATGGATTTGCATGAAAAAACTAAAATGACCTTATTCCCTTTGCAGTGATAAGCAGCGCAATGTTCTTATTATTAATGAGAATAATGGCAGTGGTTTTCCCTCCAACAGTTCCCTTGTTTATTCATGAGGTTGTCTCAAATAACACCATTACATCATTAAAGCTGTCACAACATATCAATAGAGAATTAAGAACATGCAGTCAGATCATAATTAACACGTTAGTGCACAGGCAAGTTGTAGCATAATTTATTAGTGCATTGTTAAAGAAGGGGTTGTGTCTTTTGTCCCACCTTAATTTACCACCCGAACATGCAGACATCAAGTGACATTTTAATCAGAACCACTTGAAATAATCAACAGTATGATTGCATTCTTGAAACAAAGGCACCTTTGAGCGGCTAGATGAGGACAAATTAAATTACCATGAAAACTTTATTAGGAGGTTAAAAAATGACTTGAAAGTTGGGCTGCCATTTGTATGATGGTTATCTGTAAAATAAGTGCTCAGTAGGCAATTGGTAAATTAATAATAAATTGCTAAACCTTACAATTTATCCAAAGCAAGTAAGGAGAAGGTACATGCTAACCGCTAACCTCTCCTGCGCCTGAAAAGGTGCATAAAACAGTATGAAAACACTTAGATTCTGGCTCTGGCGGGGCCAAAAGCACATCAGGCACCTCAACAACAGAATATTATTCATATCACACATCATATTCATAAAAGGGCCTGGAAATATTACAAAATATGGCTGTTACAAGACCTGTAAAAATGTGGATAGTTACCATATTCCGAAAGAAGCCAAATATGTGTGCGCTCGTAAATGTAATGTGTGATGAATGCCTGATTTATTCATAACTGCGTAAAATGCAAGCTTCCTGCGTGTGTGTGTGTGTGTGTGTGTGTGTGTGTGTGTGTGTGTGTGTGTGTGTGTGTGTTAGATTCTATGTGAAACACCAAGCAATGCCAAAGCAGTTCACAGGAGCAATAGCGGTAAATGGATTAAGTAAAGACAATAAGGGCATGGGCTATAGATAATGGGATGGGAGCCAGGTTAAAGTACTAAATACATGCCCTCAAGCTGCAGCTGCTTTTCAGGATATGGTGAGGTGTGTGTTGTATCCTCTTAAGTAGAGTATTAGCGGGAGGGTCAGAGAAAGTAATGCCGTTAGTGTTATATTGAGATAGAAGTACATGTAACACCCTGCAACAGAGATACGCTAATCAACACATGTAGTGCGGGGCAGGTCGTGGATTCGAGCCCCAGACTTAGCCTACCTGTAAGCATCCTTGAGCAAGAGGCCTAACCCCTACCTGCTCCATGTAATAGCAGCATGTGATTGTAAGTCGCTTTGGATAGAAGCGTCTGCTAAATGACCTGATATATATATATTTTTTTTAAGTGAGGCTAAGCCTTGGGTGGCCTCCGAGTAAACATGGTTGGAGAAAAATGTAATACGTGAGAGATGCACTACTGTTCAGGGGAAAGTTGCTCAGGGAAACAGACATGCAGGCACGTGGTTTAGATGCAAGCACAGGCTTGGGTGAGATTGTAAGTAATATTGACATTTAGTGTCTGCTCTCTCACCGTGTGGTGATTTGGTGTGTGGGCAAGAGGGCGCAGCACCAGCGAGGGGCTTGCCGTCTACGGCCGGCGGGCGGTTGGGTTTACCTCCGTCGCATCATAGCCGTAATTAGACTTTGCTTCGCAGAGACAACCGTGGCGTTAATGGTGCACATCCATCCAACTGCTGAATGGCTAACTGGTTCACGTTTATTGCCACTTTCATGTTAAACTGTGGCTTGCCCTGCGATGACTCGCAACACCGTGTCTCAACACCGGAGGCAGCGTTGCGGAGAGCGGCTCTCCAACTTTCGAGTGAATTTAATCTCAGTGTCATGCTACAGACTGATCTATTATTTAAAGCATAGCGTTGGAACAGGGAACACGTTGTCAGCAGTGGTTCATCTAAATGGGCTTTGTAATCCGGCAAAAAGTGTCACACATCAAAATAAAAAGTGAGACATGCTAATATGCTAATATGCTAATACAAATGTCCTTTACAGTGAGCGCCAATTGTAGCGCAAGAGGAGAGAACGGAGAAAGACAAGTCTGTCTATTTGTCTCCTAATTACCAGTGTTTGCCTACTTAATTTCCCAGGGCAGCACTCTGCAGATGGTCACCATTAAACTGTTCAATAAATTCAGCTGTTCAGCCATCATTATCCCAGAATGTGAAAACGCAATTTGCATACATCCAGGATTAACCGCGTGCCTGTGCATGCTCATTCACCAACGATGTTTTAAACCACGTTTAAAGTGCACAAATATTTTATAGTGTTTTTCCAACTCATCACACACACTATTGAAATAACACCGTAATCCAGCCTTCGATGAAATTGATTAATTAAGTATTATAAATGATAGCATGACACATGACATGTATGACACAGTGTTTGAAAGGAGTTTATAGTTGAAATCAGTAGCTATTGCAAATAAACATTGGGTTTGAAAATGTAATGCAAGCTTTCTTTATTTTAATCTTTTATTTTGAATGTTTTTTCTCTGTGTAGGAGAGTAAAACAACATACATAATAGAAACAAAACAATAGCATCATTACAAGACAAACAGGAGTTGACAAAAGCGGCACAAAACAAGTATACCATTGCCATAAGCAAACACACAAAGAACAACACACAAAACACAAAACACATAAAAAAAGGGTAATAAGAAAAGGAAAAAAAGCACGAAACACGGGTGGTTTTATCAAGGCAAGCTTTCTAAAGCATAAAACAATGTAATGCGTTGTGTGTAGCTGTGAGCGGTGTGTGTGAATGTGTGTGTACTTGCATGCGTGTGTGCGTGTGTGTGTGTGCTTTCCAGGAAACGGGTTATGGGGTAAAGAAAAACACCACACTCCCAGACTACTGACACAAACACTAGACGGAAAGACTGTTTTTGCCTTCACAATTTTAGCGACCAGAGGTAAACCACAAAACCTTGTTAATCCCCTCGAGAAAATACTGCAAAGTTCTGTCTGTTTCACATAGTTGCAGGTCTGTCACTGTGCGCTGCTTATTGAGGTGTGAGCAGTATTGCGGTACACCGTAACACTGCTTCAGGTCAAGACATCTCGGGGGCATTGTCCCTGTTCCAGCTCCATCGAAACTTGTCTGCACATGTCTGCACATGTCTGCACATGTCTGCACATGTCTGCACATGTCTGCACATGTCTGCACATGCTTTTTTTACTTGTCAGAGATTGTGTGTGCGTGCGCGTGTTCTTGTCTTATGCAAACACAGATGGGAAGAGGGCAGAAAATATGAATACTATTCATAGGTTCGTTCATATCCAAAAGTGTGAATGGAAGAAGAAGAAAAAAAAGTTCCACCCTGCCAGCAATGCAGACACAACACGGGCGATACAACATACTACAGACTAAAACTATTTGTTTTACCATTATTGTTGTTGCTGTAACGTGAAATGAGACCAAATTAGTCCATGATTCATCACATTGGTGGACACACTTCAACAAACCACATTCATATTGGTGCTGTAATGACCCTGGAGACACGGGATGAGAGAAACCCAAGTGCGGGATGTTTATTTGAAGTATTGGCAAGGCGGTTGGCGCCGAGGCCGACGGGGGGTGGGGGGGGGGGGTAATTCACGACGGGGAAACAGGGCAGGGTCGATACCAGCAAGTGCGATGACTGGGAGGACACAGAACACTGGGAGGACTGGGAGGAACAACAGGGTAGACAAGGGATCCACAAACGGAGGTAGACAGCAGTGCTCTAGGAGAATAACGCTCAGCTTGAAGGGAAGTGAGGGGTATAAATACTGTGACTAGAGGTGGGCAAACCAAGGACAGGTGTGCAGAGTGATTGGACTGAGCATGTGCAGGTGTGTGTGAGTGAGAGCGAGAGATGAACCAGGAAGTGAACTAAAACTCGGGAGAAGGTGATCTAAGGGGCGGAGCTGATGGTGTGTTGGTGGCAGTGACTGGTGTGGAGGTTACAGGTGCAGTCGGCGAAAATATCCATAAAATCAACATGATTACTGAAATGTCATATGTGAGGGGTAATATATTCAGAAATGAAATAGATACTGCTTCTGTTGCCCATGTGTAATTATTTGTGTCTCTTCATGACGTCCAAACTGCCACTGACTATTTAATTTAAATGTATATTAGGCAACAAAGCAGGTTGCCAAATGAATCTATAAACACAGGCGACGGGAAATCAAGGCTTTCTACCTGCAGACTGCGAAGATGAGTTAGACAAATAAAGACCATTAATTGAAACCGTTGGGAAAATTATGTTTGCCAATCAAAATCAGTGGCTGTGGAAAATATCAGTAGATTAAGATAGAAAATCAGAACAGGCATGGGAAATTCAAAGTCAAAGTAGGTCTTTGCCTACTTTGAAGTTAAAATTTAATTGTAGTGAGAGGTTGCGAAGAAATGGACTGACAGCCTGCTACCTCATCTTTGGAGGACAAAACCCCTAGACACACACAGGGAGGGAATATTTTGTTATTTTCTTCCAATCCATTGCACATATTTGTGCTAGCTACTCTCTCCCCCTCTCTCTCTCTCTCTCTCTCTTTCTCTCACTTTCTGTTTCTCTTTTTCTTCCTGTCAAGGGATATGATGGCATCACATTGAATAATAAAATGTTGACCTTTCCTTGGCGGAGCTGTAACTGGTTATATCAGCAAAGGCTTTCCCACGCTTCACAAAACACAATCACTGCATTCACCATCAGCGGTGGCACAAACATACACACTGACACATAAACACACCATTAGTAAGAGTGTAACGTCAGCATTAACTAACTCAAGTACCTAACGTCCGGCATTTGGTTTGGAAAAGGGTTTTTTGTGCAGCTAGTGCTTATAAGTAACTAGCTGCCTAAGGGAAAACAACTAGTTTGCATAAATGTGGAATTTTAGTGTGCCTTGACATCTACACTTTTTCGTTTGGTTCGATTGAACTCCATAGTTTATCAACCCCCTTAGTTTGGTTTGTGTGAGCAGGTGTGGTAGCAGGTAGACTAATGTTTAGGACAGCTATGCTATGGGCTTATGCAAATCAAGTTTTTGTCTTGTTTTTAAGTGAATGTCCCAAACGGAGCCGTTGGGTTGTGGGTTGGACAACGTTCACATGGCTAATCTCAATTAAGTAATCGTTTGTGCTTTGCTGCAGCAGGAGATTGGTGAAGCCGCATAGGGCTGCATGCAGTCCATGTCCTCCATCAAAGTTTGGTTTCGACCCGGGGCTCTGGTGGAGGCATCTAGGGTGTTAATTGGCAATGGTAAACTGCAGCGCTGCTAATCAGTAGTGCGGGTTCGAGCTCGGGCTCTAACTGTCTAACTGTCTACAACCATTAGGAGGAGAAAACAAATAAAAACAAGAAAATGTAAACTACTAAACACTCTAACATCAAATCCATCACTTACATATATTTATCAGAGTAGTCAGGCAAACGTCACACCCGATGTTTTCAACGATGGAATTTAACAACCACTAAAACCAAGCTAACGCAAGATAGCGCAAATACCTTTTTAATAAACTACAAACAGGTAAAACTTCAATACTTGTGTTACTTGATCTTAGTGCTGCATTTGACACTGTTGACCACTCAATACTTTTGGACAGGTTGGAAAATTGGGTTGGGCTTTCCGGCACAGTCTTGGTTCAAGTCCCATCTACAAGACAACTATGTATCTGAACTAACATTACATTACAACATTACATGTGGAGTCCCCCAAGGTTCAATCCTGGGGCCGTCTTTGTTCAACCTCTACATGGTCCTGCTAGGCCAAATTATGCAAAATAACAATATTGCTTACCATAGTTATGCAGACAACACTCACACGACACATCCTATAGATTTGCTGTGCCAGTGCATTAAGCAAGCATCGTTCATGCCTTTATTACCAGTGGGTTAGGCTATTCTAATGGCCCCTTTCAGGTCTCCCAAAAAAAGCTCTTCGGAAACCACAGCTTATTCAGAATGCTGCTGCTAGAGTCCTAACAAAGACAAAACTATTCAAGCACATTACACCAATTCTCAAATCCCCCCCGGGGCTCCCGGGTGTCAGAGAATTGATTTCAAAATACTGCTGCTCACCTATAAATCACTAAATGGTTCAGGGCCAAATGCTTTTACAATATATACCCTCTAGAGCCCTTAGGACATCTGGGACTGGTTAACTGTCCCCAGAGTCAAAACAAAACATGGAGAAGCAGCATTTAGCTACAATGCAACAAATAGCTGGAATAAAAACTGACTACTTTTAAATACAGACTAAAAACGTTTATGTTATATGTCTGCAAACCTTGCACTTTTGAATTTTGCTATGCCGTAAAACATTCACATTGTACATTCGCATCTTTTATTTAAATGCTTATTCTGTTACTCCTTTATGCTTTAATTAAAGCATATTACTTTTAATTCCTGTTTTATTTTATAACATATTTTTATGTGATGCACATTGACTGCCTCGTATATGACATGTGCTATATAAATAAAGTGCTTTGCCCTGCCTTCTGCCTGGCTTTTTGTGAGGGGGGATGTGTTTCTCTCAGGCTGATTGTCTCTTTATTTTCCTTTTAAGACATTCATCAGGGACTGCAGACTCGATTGGTTCCTCCACAGGTAAGTAATCAGAGGGTAAGAGAAGGTTGTGATGGAGTACTCTCTTGCTGCTTTCCCCATTTTCAGCTGTGACCTCGTAGACAGGGCTATCGGGAGTCTCCTTCTGGATGACAGTATGCACCTTGTCCTCCCTGTAGGATCTGAGTTTTCCAGGTCCTCTGTGCTCAGACAGGTTTATGAACAGGACTCTGTCTCCAGGTTGCAACTCATGACCGTATGTTTTTCTCATCATAGTGCACCTTTTCTAGAGCAATGGAAAAGGCCTCTCATTCTCCTTTGCCGGTTTGCTATATAAATATAGTCCTCATGCCCTTCATATTTGTTGCTGACACACAGGTTGAACAAGAGGTTGATGGGGAGCCTTGGTGAATAGCCAGTCGCCTCTGAGCGGGTGGAGTTGTATGCATGTACTGTAATCGTTTTAGGCACCGAGGTCTTCCAGTCAACCTTCTATTCCTCTGTCAGGGTCCTCAACATGCTCAGCAGGGTCCTGTTGAACCTATTTCTCTCTGGATGATATGGGACTCAGTCCTTTCAACCTCCCAAGAAGTTGGTTGTCAAACTCCTTTCCCCTGTCATGGTGGATTTACCTGGAAAGCCAAATCGGAGGATGAAGTCCTTGAATAGTCTCGCAGGAGGTGTGAGAGTCATGGAGCCATAGGCAATGACATCATTCCACCTTGTCTCTAATACAGGACAGCTCCAAGTCCATCCTGTGAAGCATCACAGTGTAGGACAGTGGCGGCTGGTGAAAATATATTATTTTTTTGGGGTGGGGGGCGCTCTTTTGAAATGGCTAACCACTACTGACTCAGCAGCAAGAATTTACAATTTTATACTGTTAAAGCATGTATAAGTTGCTGCCAACCAGTGAATTTGAATTCTATGTTGGTTTATTATTATCATAAATATTAAAATATGAACAAAAAGCAAACATATGACATATATCTCACATGGTGTCACACCAGTGTGTTTAAATAATTTGCCCTTTCTGGAAAATGCTTTTAATCAGTCAAACCTGTCTGGATCCATGCTGGGTCTGATCCTGCTGTTTGACAAATGAGGCATGGTAAGTAAAATAAAGCGTTGGTTTTGTTGCATGAAGTTAGCTGGGCCTTCTTTGCAAATCAGCTCCTCGAAAAAGACCGGGTATACTGTCTTATCTGGTCTGAAGGTGGTGTGCGGGAGATGTTCAGCCCTCACTGATGACACTGGCCTGTGCTCCACTGTCCCACAGAGCTTCCACCGTGATGCCATCTACCCTGCAGTTCACCAGACACTGTTTCCCGATGAGGCTCACTAACTTGGTCGTTCGGTACGGCTGGATGTAGTCGACATGTAGGGGTTTCGGTGCAGATGTGGAGGGGTAAATGCTGGTGAGCTGTAGCTCTCTCTTGTGTGGGTTTACATCTATTGACACTATCTCTTCCTCTTTTGCAGGTTTATGGTGGGACCTGGGGTCCGGAGCCACTGGAAGTCCAACTCCTCCAGGATGGCACATCCATACGGGCCGTCACAAGAAGGTTTGCTGTGTCTCACAGTCTCAAGAGCATGGAGGAGATACCAGGAGACGGGCCGTTACACGAGGAGAGCTGGACAGGGTCGTAGAAGGGCATCAACCCAGCAGCAGGACCGGTATCTCCTCCTTTGTGGGAGGAGAAACAGGAGGAGCACTGCCAGAGCCCTACAAAATGACATTGGGGTGATAGGATTAACTCATCCCCATCATTTCCTTCATGAACTTCATGTCTTGCTGTTTATTTAGCTGATCTGCATCTGATTTTCATCAGAATCATAGTTTTCACAGTCTTTGTGACGGAAAGAGAATCGTTGTATAAATCCTTATCAGAGAGGTCATGGGGTGTGAGGTTGCCGTGGTAACTCGGGTCTGGTCAGCCGGGTCCCTGCCCATGTAAGGGTAAACTGTTGGGTGAAATGTCACTAGAAGATAATATATAATACAGATCTGTTATTCTGGAATGTAGAAAAAGGATCATATTTCAGCTCTCTGCAAAGCAACACTCAAATGTTAGGTTTGGAGGTTTGGAGGTACAGTGGGCTGGCTGCACCGCTCACCGCACCGACCCGACCCACAATGGTGCGCCGGATCCGGTCCAGCGGACGGAGCAGTGCCGGGGGGGGCGTTTGAGCAGGTCAAACAGGCTCTCTGTGGGGAACCAGACCTCCATACACCTAACTTCTCTCTCCCTTTTACCTGACAGACGCTTCAGTCCCAGGAGGTGGATGGAGGCGCCCTACACCACCACCCCCTGACCCAAGATGGAACAGCAGATGGTACGGGAGAAAGACAATGGAAAAATGCTTAACTTAAACACCTGTAAGTAGCTATAACAAGTAGCTTTTCATTCAGTACTTTTTATTTTATTTTGTCTTCATTTTTGCGGTGGTGCTGGTCAGGCTCCGTTTAGGTAAAGTTTATAAAAAGGTGAAAGACAGGGATTGTGGCGGCTAAATATCAATTTTGACAACAGGGGAGGATCCCAAAAAGGTAGAAAAAGCAACTGAGCCAGCTGTGCAACTAAGGGAAACCCGATTTAAAGGGCGACCTGGGTTTAAGGGAAAGGTTGAGCGACATGAAACGAGAAAAGATAGCGGTGGCGTCTGAAGCCAAAGAGGGTTTCGACACCGAGACTGGATTTCGCGCATCGGGCCCCGGCTCAAGCAAGCAGGCTTTGACGGAGTATTTGTGAACCACCTGAGGAGCAAAGCAGCTAATGACCACCAGCCCGGCACTGAGAGCGACACAGACGAAGAGAAGGAGGGAAAGAAAGAAAGAAAGAAAGAAAGAAAGAAAGAAAGAAAGAAAGAAAGAATGACAAAGAGTGCGGGGGGGGGGGGGGGGGGGGGGTGCC
>JAODLI010044774.1:0-17331 GCA_027575585.1 Percopsis omiscomaycus
CCCCCCCCCCCCCCCCCCCCCCCCCCCCCCCCCCCCCCCCCCCCCCCCCCCCCCCCCCCCCCCCCCCCCCCACAGCCTAAGAAGCCATTCTCCACGGTCAGGGAAACTGGCTGGACAGAGAAGGTTTCCCACGCTGAAGGTTGCACTGACCTCACTGTGGAGCTGGGCCTGCAGCACCTGCCGCTGGTTGTCATACTCCTCCTGGTCCAGTCTGCGAGCGGCCTGGAGTCTGCGCAGCTCCGTCTGCAAGGCCAGCTGCTGCTCTGAGGGCTTCCCCATGTCTGAGAGGGAGGTTATCATGGCTGAGACATTAGCTTTTTAACTGTGTAGCCTATGTCCTAAAGTTTATCAGTGACACCCACGTTGTGCCTTACCTACTATCTTTTCACTGGCTATCTTCTGAAATGTGCCAACAATGTATAGTGAGAGTGTCATTTAGAGTTATTAGATATGTTGTGGTTATAGCACGTAGTGCGTTTTAGGAAACCTACAGAGGTCCAGTCATCCCCTGCGCTGCTTTTCTAACTAGTAGAATATTGTGTTCCTCGGAGAGATAAAACACTGGTACTGTGCCATGGGTACAGACAGCAGTCTTGTCCATCCTCTCTGTGATCCATTCTCAAGTGCTCTCAACTCCCCATCAATCCTTCACAGAGCTATCTGCAAAGCTGCAAAATCAGCACAGAGGCTTTACACCTACATGCTGGAAACGTCTAAAAAGCCTCAACCACCATGCCAGAGTGACTTGGCCAGCCAACATGAATACTCCACACTACAGTGCATCTCTAGACAGCTCACAATGAGTCACAGCCCTAGCTCTCTGAACACAGCAGATGAGCCAGTCTCTCCTTGATTACAGAAAGAATATAAATAAAAAGCCACAAATACTGTATGTGCATACCATTTTTAAGTATTAAAAATAATGAGGAATTTTAGCATTTCAATGGATAAAATCCCATAACCGTGGCACATTTGTATAGACAGAAAAAGCCGGTAAGTTGTAACAGGTCTCCAATTTTGCCTGGATTTGGAGATTCTTCAGGCTAGTCAACAAACTCACCAGCACGGAGGAGCCGGTTCTCTTCCTGGGCCTCCTCTAGCTGTTTCTTCATCAGCCGCACCTGTGCTTGCAATTCCACCTTCTCTCTCTTTAGGATGGAGTAGTCACTCATGGTCTCTAGCCTCTCTCTCAGCAGCTCTTTCTGCTGGCTCAGCAGAGAAACCTGCTGCTGTGATGTATCAAGCTCAATCTGGAGAGGATAGACAAACAGCCAAACGGGACAGGAAGCATACAAATACACTGCTCATTCCCTTTTTGGGGGGTTGTCTTGATGTTGCCTCTCCAGTGCCCCTGTTGTCACTTTAATTTGCACCAAAACAGGTGACATTGATTCACAATCCCTTATGCTTCCTAAATGTACAGATAGATATCCCTGAAGTTTAACTGAAATACTGTGATGATTACGTGTTCCCTTTATTTGTGTGAGCAGTGTATCCTTAGTATGCACAGCGCTCCACATATTACCTCATTTTCAAATGCAGAGGTAAAGTAAAATAAATATGTAAGTGGGGGGATGATATGAGAAAATGTCAAAACATTCTTTAATGAGGTTGCTCATTGACGTCTTCTCGCCCAGTGTAACGAACAGAAAGTCCCCCACAAAAGCACAGCGTGTTTAAAAATAAAGGTTATTAGCCAGGCATGTTTACCTGCAGACGTCGCAGCTCAGAGCGGACTTTACTGTGCTCTTCTACTTTGGCATCAATTGCAGCTGTTTCTTTATGTATGCGAGCGCTTTCAACTGAATAAAAAAAATAAAAAATATAAACTAAAATTAACATATTATGAAGTTTAGTAGTATGCTGGGCAGAAATGCTAGCCTATAAATGAATACACATACCTTTGTTTTTGTTTTCATTTTCTGTCAGTTTTTCTGTCCTCTTAATGAAGTCCTCCTTTAGCTGGAGCTGATACCTAATAATTCAATGGGAATTAAATGTAGACAGCAAACGTCCCAGCAAAAGAGTGACATCTTCTGATCAAAATAAGTGCAGTCCTAAAAAAGTAAACATTTAACATCTGCTGAAATAAAAACATTGGGTCGAAATAGGTCCCGTGTGCACTTTAAGCAATATAAAGCATATTTGATACACTTCCAATTGGTTGCACAACATCAAAATACCTGGAAAGTTCATTCTTCATATTTTGGTCATAAGTGTCCTCAATAGTTTTAACAGCCAGTTCCCTCCTCCTCAGCAGTTCTTCAGTAGACTTGATCTTGTCCTCGTGTATTTGACATGTCCTGTCGGGAAGACAAATCAGTGAGCAATATTCTCTGCCAATAAATTGTTATCACAGGGGGAAATAGGATTGCTCTTACTTTTCAAAAGCCTCCATCCTCAGCCTCATTTCATTTTCTCTGTTTCGGACCGTTTCAATTTCTTTCAGTATAGATTGCCTTTGCATATAGAGATTCTTTTCTTCAATCTAAAAAAGGAGATCATTTTCAAATAAGAATTACAGAATAATAATCATTAAAAAAAAGTAAAATATATTAATCATATTATAATCATACTGTATGTCATTCTTACATTAAGGTTGCTGCAGAAATTGTGCCAAAAGACGCTTGTCTTGACGTGTCTTGTATAATGTTGCTATATAAAACCTGCACAGCTACTGTTTTATGTTTTTATTCTGCTGGAGAATACTTTCTTGAGATAAGATTATCATGAACATGTCTCCTCTTACCTCTTCTTGTTTCTGTAACCGCTCAATAGCATTTTTCTCCCGTTCCATCAAAGCCTTTGCCTTTAACTCATAAGTCTTTTCCATGTCTTGCCTCAGCTTCTCAAATTCTTTATGTGATTTTGCCTTGTCTTCCATCTTTACCTTGGCAATTTCCACGTCTTTAAAATGCTGCAACTACATTTTTACATAAAACCAAATAATTGGTAAGAACATCTATAGCATTTGCATATATATATACAGTGTATGCTATAGATCAGTGGTTCTCAACTAGTCTAACCTCAGGACCCACATTTGTCCTTATTTAATTTCCGAACCATTAGAATTTATTTCACACAACACTTTGTGCAGTAATCCACAATGTCTATATGCACTGTGCAAAACAACTATGCACATTTGAAAATAAAAAAGCCCCACTTTTGGGTTGGGACCCACCAGTTGAGAAACACTGCTATAGATGATACATATTATATCATGTGCTGTTTTAGTCAAGGAGATTATAATGGATAAATTACATCATTGCCACCACACTGATCCAGACAATAAACTGGGGCACTAAACTGAGCCTTATACAAAGTAGAGAACACCCTTGTAGGTATCATTACCACAGTAACATTGTAAAAACCTAAAAAGGATTTAGATGCATACCTTTATGTTCATTTCAGCTTGTAACTGTGCTTCAATTTCTTTTCTATATGCGGCGAGTTTAGTTTCATAGGACATCCACTTGTCTCCTTTGTGATGTAGGCTCTGGTATTCCTCATCAATCATTTTCATCTTGTCAACTATAAAAAGAAAAAAGCTCCTCAGAATATCTCTGTCATGTCCTGTTAATGAAGGTCATGTTTATGGATTGCCTTTGAAGGAAAGTATAGGTCATATTTGGTCATACCAAGGGATTCTCCATAACTTGCAATGGTGCTGGTTTGAGTGTTAGCATCACAAAGCAGCTCATGGGGATACTGGTCAGTTAGTTGTGCTAAAAGGCTTATCAGGAAACCTGTAAGATAAAGAAAAATGATCTGACCCATCAAGCTTGCGGGGCTAGTTGTAGCAGAAGAGCCTCAAAAGCAGAATGCTATGCATACAGTACCTTTATCATTGCATTTGTCTGAACTCTGAAAATTAAAAAATACACATTTATTGCATCAATCACTGTATAAACAGTGTTTTATTTTTGTACTAATAAGATAATATTAATATTATGATTAATAATAATCATATAAATCATTACCAGAGATTTATAGAGGGTTGACTGAGGACTAATCTTCATGAGCTGAAGGAGATCACCTGTTGTTAAAGTCTGATTGATTGAAAATAAACATTTATTTAGCTTTTTGTGGCATCATTGTACAGACTAAGCCACTAACCAGAGTATTGTTGTACTTACATTGTTTTTGCACAGGCCACTTTCAGGGTAAAACACAGACATGGTGTACTCATATCCAGATGTCTGTAGATGATCAGCCACGATACTGTTACATGCCGATACCAATAAAGACTTCACAGGGACTGGCCTGGGAACTCTTTCCCCACCACTCACAAGTGGGTGTTTTAATTCGTGGATCAGCTGATTGCGTAGCTGTGTCTTTTTTAATTCAACAAAAGGAAAACATTGGGGTCATGATAAGTTTGTTTTGAACACTAGGTTTGAGAAAAATTACAGTTATAATATATATATAATAATAATAATATACAAAATACTTACTTTAAGTGTGTCAAGTACTCCTCTGTTTTTGAACGTTTGGTATAGCTTCTTCCTTAGTTCCTCTGGAGATAATGCCTCTTCTTTGCTCGCAGACATTGGCAAGCTTGTTGCTATCCCACTAGTAACGTTAGATACTAAACACTGATAGAAGGGCTAGGTTGAGAAGCGAGCTGCAGAGCAAGTACCTCTGTTTTGAACATCAATTATTACGTGGGTTCTATATGATAGCTTGGCATCAGACCTAACCTAAAGAGTATATCATCAACCAGCACTATTTAGATTTAATATCCAGCCTTAGAGTAACAGACAGACGTCTTCAACTATTTAAAATCCAACCAACGGAAATGACGCATGTTGATGACGTATACAAGAGGTTTTTAAAACATACACGCTTTACTTTACACAAGTAAAAAGCACATGTATTTTTATTTTTGAGTCAGTATAAATTATACGTGCCCTTGAATATATAAGAGAATTTAAAGAAATGAAAATTTAAAGATTTCTAAATGCGATATATGTATACAATCTGTCGTCATCCACTTGCGACTGCCTTCCAGAACACAATTTGACAGGTAAACAAATGCATCTACTTTAAAACAAGAATACTGACTATCATCGACTACTAGTTCATATAGCAGAATTTGAAGTATATTTTATATATTAACCTATCCGACATGTTTAAGTTAATCGAAATGTGAGTCTTATTTATGTCAAGCTAACTCAGTGGGCTAGCTAGCCGCTAGCTTTTAGGTTAATTGATTGTCTGCTTTGTTGTTTATTTTTTAGTTTGAACTACTAAAGTATTTAACTAGAAATGTATTTGACTTTCAGGACAATACAGATTTAGTGACAGTATCATGTCTGGAAGTTATTACTTTGTCATGGTTGGTCATCATGACAACCCTGTCTATGAAATGGAATTTTTGCCACCTGGGAAGTCCGAATCAAAGGTAACTCTCACTAACCATGTAAATTAAACTTATTTATTTTTCTTGTTCCATCTCTGTTGATTTAGAAAATGCTTGAGGCATACCAACCTGGTATGTGTCATGGCATGTCTATTTCTTTCCCTTTTCTCATATTTCTCTTGTTAACAGGATGACCATCGTCACCTGAACCAGTTCATTGCACATGCAGCGCTGGATTTGGTGGATGAAAACATGTGGCTGTCCAATAATATGTACTTGAAAACTGTGGACAAATTCAATGAGTGGTTTGTATCGGCTTTTGTCACTGCAGGACATATCCTTTTTCGCTGGATAATTCTTCTACCTATTTTCTATATCGTAATGTGCTTTCAGGGAACATATACAAGCGCTAGCCCGTGTCAAAATAGCCTTTTTCCACATGCGAATTTTGTGCCAGCTCTTTATGTTCCTTAACCATTTACTATACATATGAGATTCATCATGCTCCATGACGTTCGACAAGAAGATGGAATCAAAAACTTTTTCAATGATGTCTATGATTTATACATAAAAGTAAGTAGGCCTAACATCTTTCACGTGGCTAAGATGCCTTCCATAAATATACAATTTAGGTAATGTATTTTTGATCACCTGGTTTTATTAATATCCTCTTTTCCAGTTTGCAATGAACCCATTCTATGAAATCAACGCCCCAATTCGGTCAACAGCATTTGATAGAAAGGTCCAGTTTCTCGGCAAGAAACATCTCCTGAGTTAATTACATCACATACAAAATGTTTGAACAATTTCTATTATTGTATATATTTAATTTTCTGTGCATTCCAATCAAACACTTGTTTCTTGTTGGTATGTACATCATCTTTTTTTTAACTAACCAGTTTGTAAAAATTTATGATTTCAAAATAAAATCTAAAGTTTAAGTCATTATCCACATTTAATGCCCTGAAATAATGAGGTACAGAATACGATACTGAATTTATTCGACTTTTAGAGATGATTTAGCAAGGTCTAGAAAGAGTAGCATTATTTTAGAATCTGTTTAATGTAATATCTAATGTTTTGTGTAAAATAAATGCTAAATTTGAGAATTCTGTTTTTTATTGCACATTTCAATTTCCAGTTACAATAGTTATTACAAATGAAGGCTAGGGGAGAAAGTAAAACTAAACAGTTCACCCATTCAAACAAGTCAATGTGTTGGGAAAGAAATTTAAATTATGTTATAAAAATCATTAGTGCTCGTAAATTACTTGTTAAATTATTAATTTAACAAAAACAAAAAATTGCACATTACATTTTGTACAAAAAAAAAGTAATGAAATATCCCACAAGATTTCTTTAATGTACATAAGATTAAACTTGACTACAAAATTCAACAAGAACAGTTGAGTTCTCTGTGCCATGCATTTTACCTCTGCTAATGGGGACCATATCCCTCTGTGCTTTCAGCACATTAGCCATTCTATAAGCAGAAGTACACAAACAAGGCCAGAAGGTGCTAGAATTAAAAAGATAAACGCATATAAGTTATATTCAGTAGTGACTGAACTGAACTACCTCATAAATCTCAGAAATAAATATCTGCAATTATTTTCACATAGGCAGTTCTATAAATGTTATAAATATGTGATTATTTAATCAGCATTCAACACCTCCACTACAGTTTTTTCCAGTAGATGCTAGAAAAGCTTCAAACTAAATTTTTGTCAAGTCTAACTGTTTTGAAGGTCCGAGGGTGCCATCCAGAAGTATAAAATACTTTTCACACTGAGCAAAGGTATCATACAGTAGATCTTTGCTCCTCATTCAGGTTCAACACAAATTAAAATCCTTTATTCTGGTCCTTATTTGTAACTGGATTGAGACCTTTTCTTTCTTTTCAGTTCAAAATGAATCAGGTTCAGCTACTGACACTTCCAGCCCATTTAACAGCATAACAAATTATAAAGGCGTTAGCATAATAAAGGTTTTAAATAAGATACTTTAGCAGTTAGGCATACAGCCTTATCACCAAAGACATTCAAATGAGGGACAACCCATTGATATTATGAACAGCAGGTGGAAGTGGAGCGGGGCTTTCTGTAGAGGTTGACAGTGTCTGTAGGAATAAGATGTTCCGTCCTCTCATCGGCTGCCAGCACACGGCGCACAGCCTCCTCAAAGGCCACTGAGACATTTGTGGCATCCTTGGCACTGGTCTCATAGTACGGGTGGTTGCCATTCTCCTTGCACCACCGCTCAGCATCCTCAGCAGACACCTGTCTCTCTGTCACGTCCAGCTTATTGCCCAGGACCACGAATGGGAACTTCTCTGGCTCCTTAACATCCGCATAGTAGATAAACTCCTTTTTCCAGTTGCCTAAATTGAGGAAGCTCTGGTTGTCATCAACGCTGAAGGTGAGCAGGCAACAGTCTGAGCCACGGTAGAAGGGAGTCCTCAGGCTGCGAAAGCGCTCCTGGCCAGCAGTGTCCCAAATCTGCAGGGTGACCATGTGGCCATCTACCTCCAGGTCTTTGTTGAGGAACTCCACACCAATGGTGTGAAAAAGGTGCGTGTCAAACTTGTTGGTGACATAGCGGTTCATGAGTGAGCTCTTTCCCACGCCACCATCCCCCAGCAGAATTACCTTGAACAGGGATGTCTTTGCTGCCATATTCCACACAACGATTCCTCTGTAGTTAATAACCTAACAACAACAACATGTAACCTGTAGATAATATTTTGCATCATTGGAAAGAATACAGTATAATCGAGGCTTCCTTGAAGCAGATAATATACGCTCAGCATATTTTACTCACCTGGTTGCTTTCGACCTCCTTCACCACTTGTCTAAATCATATATAGTAGACAATGGTATTTAGTTACATGTGTCTCTGTTCCATGTTTATTGGACACAGCTACGCAGCCAGCTGTAACAGAGTAGGGGCAATGAGCCGGTTAGTCATTAACATCGGAAGTTAATAGATACAGACAATTACAACGGAGAGGACCTTTACCGTGAAGTCCGACGAGGGTCACTTCTGCATTGAGAATTATTATTTTTAAAAGACAAGTTTCATTTGTTCACCGGAAATGCTGGCAAGAAGCTTTTCTGAGGGTGCCAATGTCCAGGCTGTAGCGTAGCTATGTAATGCTAACTCGAGTTTACTTGGCGTAAAGATTTGTACTTTCAGCACCTTACCTTGTGTTTCAGCGTTTGTTTACAATAAAGAAATAGCAGTTTGGTTAGACGAATCTTCTTCGAATTGGCGTCGCTCACAATTCACCCTGGTAAAGTAGATTGATGGACTATACAAGCATTAGCTGTAATGCTAGCTTGACTGGCGGATCATGTGATCTGGCCGAACACAAACAAGCATCCAAAACGTCATTACGAAATATTCCACATCTAGAAAATAATACATACAAATAATGAATCAGTAATTAAATTTCCCTTGAATTGCCTTGAGAACATATGGTTAATCTATATTTTATTTTTTATTTTTTTGTAATTTAGCCACAGCGTTCTCACAAATTTTTTTTCTTATAGGCCTACATTGCACCTAGAATACATTTCCACAAGAGGGCGATAACTTAGCTTTACCTTCCGTAAATTTGCTGTATACTGTTTTTAGAGATATTCAACAAATCCTCCTGCAAGCACTTTATAAACAAAGAGGAGTCATATAGGAAACTTGGGGTTAGAAGGTCAGACTATTCATTAGCACACCACACTTACATTTTTTTTATCTTGCTTAGTGAATCCAATTAATTAGATTTTTCTAATCGAACTGACACTCATGAGGCTACACACCTACTTTTATCATATGCTTTTTAGTTTGCAGGGTAGTGTCATACGAAGCAATGCATGGATAGATTATGAGTTTACTGCATGTGTAAACAGTAGGAACAATGTTGGCCAACTTAGAAAAACAACATTTAATTGTAATAATACAACATGAAAGCATAATTTACAGCAGTTATGCATTGTCAGGTTCAATAGTTCTAACCAACTAGCCTTCAAACTGAGCTATTAGTCTAATATTGGATTTTAGACACAAGTCACTGAAGAATTCACATTATATGTCACAAATAAATTTCAATTAACTTCAGAAATCCACATCAAACATAGGCTACATAACAGATTACTATGGACGCACGTTACTATTTCTTTAGAAATATTTGCTAAAGAGTGGCATTTCAACCTCAACCTAAAATTTGAGTTGTATCAGAACAATACTGAATGTACTGTTTGATCATAATAGAGAATGTAGGTATAGGCATGGTGTAACGTAGATGAAACAGTCGTGCATGCATCATGCATGCACCAGCTGTCTTCCCTTGAGATCTTGTTGTTGTATCCTTCAGTACAGCCAAACCATGCACATGCTTAACAGAATATCAGTTATGTCAAATGGAGAAACTGCACACCTCCTTGTCTGGTCTGAAATACCACATTAGCCGCATTAGCTGCAGGAGTCTTTTTAAAAGACTACAGCATCATCGTCTTGACAGGAGCCTGAGGTCAGCACCACATTGTCAAGTCCAATCTCTCCTCCAACACCTTCCCCGTGCTCCGCCTCAAAGATAATCTGCAAGATGTCAGATAGTTAGCATTATTTGTTGTGGATGTGACAGACAAACCACATTGGACAATGTGATTGATGTTTTTAGCAAACACACTGTGTGGCCTTTGAATCGGACTGAATTTAGAGTACCGGTAAATCAGTAATAAATAGTCAGTGTATGAGTTTAATATCCATGAATGATCTGTAGTATGACTCACAGATTGTGGAGCCTCTTCCTTCCATGCAACGGTGAGAAGCTCAGTCTGCCATGTTTTGCCCCTGCTGTGGCTCTGCTCCCACACTGGATACACATTGTTATCCAGCAGCACTCTCAGAGTTCCTACGTTGCTGCCCACCACGCGATAGTCAAAGGTCAGGCAGAAGCTGCCCTGCTGGGCACGGTCACTGAGAAGCAACTTGAGCTTGGCCACATCTCCATGGTTCCCCAGGAGACCACTCATGGCCATGTAGTACTCACCTGGAAGACAGAATAGGGGCCAAACCAGTTGACAATCAACTCATTTGACTTGGAACTGCTTTGAAAATCCCCATGACATTAATGATGATGATTATATATGTTTACCATTTTCATGGTAGGCCACACTCCAGTCCATGTCATCAGACTTGTCTTGCACCCACTCACATGCTCCCTGATCAAAATTGCAATCCAAGATAAATTCTGGGATGTAAAAAAAACATGTAACAATCAGCATAATAGAGAGAAATCATTTTCTACTGTATAATAACAGTTATAATGGTTGGTTACCCTCATCAGCAGGAGTTATTTGTATCTCTTTGACTTCTGTTGCAGGGCCGAATACTGATTCAAAGTCTTCTGGTGGTGCTTTGAGGGAAGAAAAGAGATTGTAATGTCAAAACAAGTAAGATAAACGTAAACATTTATTCAAATAAATATAATGTTAGACTCTTTCAGGACTGAGCCCAGCCTGTTTGTGCTCTTTTAAAATATGTATTAACTTATTCACCCACTCAAATTCCTCCAGAAATACCTGAGCTTAAATAATCATACCAAAATATGTTGCAGAGAGATTTCCCACTCATGAAACAAAAGCCAGAGTGGATCTTTTAACCTGCCGGTCTAGGCCTGCCCTGCCGTCACTCATGTCTTCAGATGGTGCATTCACCCGTGAAATATTGTCACCCAAGAGTTTTAAAGCTCTTGCAGCATGTCCCCAAAACAGAGGGTATCCTGAGACAACCAGATGTACGACGACTGGGGTTAATGAACCTGCTAAGCCAGAGTGGGCTGGTGTGAGAGGCTAGAGGTTTGATGACAGATTTTCCTGCTGAGAGTCAGATCTGTTTGCACGCCAGCTGTTTGGGGGGGAAACATAATAAATGCTTTGCTGTCTAACCCCACCCCCCTCTCTTTGTTCCCAGAGGATTGGGAGCAGACTCTGGAAGAGTATGTGTCCCCGGGCTCTCAAATGCAGACAGAGTGAAATTCCTCCCTGGAGGTGATGGATGTCTTGGGGCCTGTCTCCTCTTGCTACACAAGCTCTCATAGAAACACGGTTGGCTGTCATTTGTGTCCATAATGATCAAGACAAGCAGTGAAAGGGGTTTTTATGGTTTGCCTTAGTGAGACGCATACCAGTGAATGAGACTTAAAACAAGATTTCATCTAATAATACAGTCTGAAGACAAAGCCGAAATGTGTCTCTAAGAACAAATAACTGTATTGTATTCGCATAGACATGCCTCCAGAGCATTCCAATGTCATATTTTCCACACAGTACATGGCAGTTGTATTTATTTATTTAACATTGTGGGTTTCCAGAAGAATATTTGGTATCGGTTAGAGAGCTTGTGATATTTTTACTACTTTTTCTTCATCTTTCTACCTTGTGTCATTCCTTTGGTTGTATTATGGATTGCAGTATATAGTGTTCAATAAACATTGAAGCCCATAACCCTTGTGAAACAGCTCCTCTAAATCTGGGCATAGGAGAAGCAAGGGACATGAAACGACAGGCCCCTGTGTGGTCAAGAGCTCTGAGCTGACCAATCTTTTTGAAATGGTAATCCTCAAGATAATGCTCTCTGACAGACCAGCATTTTTCTGCAAAGTTTCCATCTGAAAATGTGCTTAAAAGCAAATATCCCTACTGAAACTGTATTTGATACATATCTTAAATTTTTATTAAACACATGAAAGACTTTGCTCAGAGCACAAACCAAGCATTTCCCTCCGTGTGCATCCAAGGAACTTGAAGACCAAGGAAGGGGCAGGTTTTTTTGCCTGTAATTACAGTAGGGCTTAGCTAGCTATCATAAATTGTCTTTGACTGGAGACATCTGTAGGTCACCAGAGAGGATGTGGCTCGGCTGCCAAAATCCAGGAGAGAGAGTAAACAGATGGGCAGCTGGGCCATTAGGTCAGTAGATGAATGGACACAGAGCACCCAGAGCTTGTATGCCTGCTAGCGCTACCTTCTGCTCAAGTATTAGTTTCTTACCTGAAAACCTTATGATGAGTCAAATTACTCAGTGTCTGTTTAGACGATGTATGTTCAAATAATTTGGGACCACCCATGATTTCCAATAGCAAAAAAAGAGTCATAAGAAAGGAAGCTTACTGAAAACATCTCCCCTTGGATTGAGCTGGTTGTCTTCCTCATCTTCCTCCTCTTCTTCAGGGAACTTATCTTCCTCAGGAACTTCCTCCTCCCCATGGAACTCAACCTTCCCTATATCTGGGCTGCCAAGGTAGACCTCCCCATCATAGTCAAAAGGCTGCTGCCGGGTCTTAGGAGGAGGGGTCACTGCCGGTTCAGGGATGATGTTTTTGATGAGGTCCTGGTCTAGCTTTCCACCTAAAATCTTGGGCCTTGTTGGGTAGTCTGGGATAGCTGCAGACAAGAGGCGGAATCGGAATTAAGCACTCTGGAACAACAATCACTAGTGGGAACTACATTAGTAGGGTTTCGATGTGCAGTCATATGTTTAGCAGATGTGAACATCTTCCAGAAGTTACTCACTACATTATAGAAATCATTGTCAAATGAACAAAAACCAGAAGGACAGACAGGGATATTATTCTTCATGCAGTTGAAGCATGAAAAATAGATTCTGCTGTCAAAATTGTTGTCTCAAATGCAGAAGTGTTTTATCGCATACATCAAGAGCCTGAAATGCATGCTATCATACTGCATCAAATATAGCTCACATCAAAGCTGTATGTGTTGTGGGTACATAGTATTGGCAGCGTTGCACAAGGGGGAGAGTAGGGGGAGGTGTTCACAAAACACAGCTATAGTCAGGAGGAGAACATGGATCGGGGTGCGGGGTGCGGGGTGCAGGGCGAGGAGCGAGCGGTCGCACAGGCTTGCATTCCACACAATCTCACCGTTGAGGAAGTCATCTGCACTGCCTTTGTCCCCGTCCCATGGGCTCTTATAAAATGGCTTGACTACAAAACATAAAGGCATCTTCATTTACACTGAAACGCCTCACCTCTGCTTCTCTCATTTTATGTCAACCAGCTCTATAAGGCATCACCTTTTATCAACAGGGGTCCGGTTCAGGGAGTATCCTGGTTTTCCTGTCTTTCCTCTGTCCTTCCGAGCACTGGCTACAGTTCAATGCAGATATTTACACAGGTGTGCTTTCAATCTCTGCTTCTCTGTTGCTAACAACTGTAGTGAAGCTGAGGTCTGAAAACAGGAAACTGACCGTGGCAAGACTAAAGTATTCTGCCGTTTTAAGACCCTAATTGAAATATGTGATAGCCAACCAGCTATCAGTCAGACAATGTTTTGATTGAATCAGATACGTCTGCTTTGACCTTAGCCCTGAACCAGGACCCCACTATTTTACATGGAAATTTCACTGTGTTTGGTACAGTTATGACAGATCTGTGTAGCGTTTCTCAGGCCTCACCAGAGCATTCAAAGCCACTGCCTCTGAAGCTAGGCTTGCACCTGCACTTGTAGGATCCCATGGTGTTCAGACAGACCGCATGGGGGCTGCACTTCTGGGTGCCAGCTGCACACTCATCCAGGTCTGAAATTGGCAGAGTCTCGTTTGGACCTCTACAAACACCATCCGCGTCACACTTCATCTTCAACCAACCGATTGGTACACCTTACCTACGCAGTCATATTTGCCGTCAATGTATTTGAGATCATAGCCATTCTGGCACTTGCAGAAGTAGCTGCCAAAGGTGTTGACACACTGTCTGTTGAATGGGCAGTGGTTCTTCCCGGTGACACACTCGTCGATGTCTGAGGAAAAACAGGCAGATGTAAGAAATGAACGGTCTATATGCACAGGGCCGAGTTATGGCATCAGTCTGGACCGAGAGGGCACAACGCGTATTGATTTCCTGTTCCGTGTTACAGAAATGGGAATTTGGCTTCATCCGAGTTCAAGCAGTTTTGTGGGAAGGCATTAGACTCTGTGGGACCACAGATGATTGAGTTCTCATGTGTAAACGTTAAAACCACTTACTAGCCAAGGAGGCTTAAACCACATACTGGTATCTTTTATGTACTTTTATTGAAGGAGACAGTGGGTTACAAGAATGGGAGCAAATAAAACCTCTAGATCTTTGTTTCATCTGTAGTTTTTTTATTTGGATATTAGGCTTTTTGCTCCACACAACCTTTCGCTAACCCCTTCCATATTTGCAGTAGCTGTAGAGGGCTGTAGAGGGCTGTAGAGGGCTGTAGAGACTTTTTGATGTGCATCATGTTTCCCATTTTAATTACATTACTGAACATGGATGTGATATGCTTACCTACGCAGGACCTCTCATCTGGGCCCAGCTGCAGCCCTGCAGATGGGCAGAGACAACGGATCTCCCCCTCCACCTCCTCACAGCCATACTGACAGTGGGCCAAGGAGCACGTCCTGGAATCTGCGCACATGCGTATGTGTTTATTTTAGGCATATATGTATGCTGAAACAACAAACGCACAGATCCACACGCAAGAGAGAACGATTTATAGCTTTCAAATGCTACCTGTCTGTGTAGGACTTACTGGCACAGGACCCATCCGGCATTAAAGTGTACCCGTTGAGGCAGTAGCACATGTAGCTGCCGTAGGTGTTCATGCATCGGTGTTCACAGGGACGTGGTTTAAACCCACATTCGTTCAGATCTAGAAAGAAACCCATCATTCTCACATTCACGGTGGTTACTTTTTTGATCAATGAAAATACAGGAAATATGTAATGTGATGTAACAATGATGCGCAAGAACCCTGTTTAACCAACATTACGAAGGCCCCTTCACCTACTGACCTTGATTACACGTTTTCCCAGTGTATCCTGGGAAACACTTGCATTTGTTGTGACCGACACACTCGCCGTGCTTACAGCCATGCTCGCACTGAGCTGGTGAAGCGTTTAAGGGAGGAAAGAAATACCACCAGCATCGAGTGGTTGGAGAAAGAGAGGTTACAGTCAGACCACACATTCTATTCTACAGACCAAGGTTTTTATTTCAGTGCATGGTTGTTTTCATTCATTAAAAAAAAGTACATGGTGTGGAGAAAAATGATTTCCCATTGGCTCTCGTGAAAAAGGAGCTCTTACCCTCGCACTGTCCTTTACTATTTTTCTTCCAGCCATAGCAACACTCCAGCCTCCTGCCGTAGCGACACACACCTGGTTGGCTTGCAGTAACGACTTGCCGGGAGTGTCTATTGCCGAGGAAGTGGAGAGTACATTTACTTTTACTACCTCTCCAGCACTACACATAGTAACCTACATACTGTATTGAAAGTGAAGCAAATCGTGGAGTCGGAGCTTGTGAAATTAGGATGGTTGTTCTCAATAAATACGTTGAATATAAGTACTAAGATTTTTAACAAAATACAATTCAGTGTTCTAATAGCGATACACAGTTTTTAGTGTATAGCTAATTTCAGTATAATTAGACTACAAAAGCTGAACACAACTATAGCCTTATTTAGCTTTTCCAAATGCAGGCTTTAAGGCATCCACATCTAATTATGGGCCTAATGGAAGCGGTGTGGAAAACAAACAACCTAAATAAATGTTCCCTTTACTGGCTCCTCCAGGGAGAAAAGTATTGCTCCCCACAGAGTGAAAGCTAGTCAACAGGATGTAGGTTACAGATGGAGAAGATCAGAATAATCAAACACTTCTTGGGTTGCATGCTGATACCGCTGACTCAAAGACCAGTAAAAACAATACAAAATATACTGTATATAAAAAGAGGAAGTAGCTCTTTTTTTAAGATCTTGTTCCCGATCTGCATTCACTGTACTGTAAAGTTCTTCTCAGTCTTCGAAAGCAAGTCAGCAGCATGATCAAAATAGCCTACAGACTAGTTCCATTGCATGCGTGTATTTTTAAACTGTAGTGTAAATTAGATTAAGGGTTTCACCGCCCCTTTACTTTGTTTAGGGGACTTTCTATCAAGTGGCCATTGCTGAGATCCCAATGTTAGCACAGAACTAAGTGAAACCATCAAAGTACCCCTGGTGCCTCTGGGCCCGGTGCTCTAAACTTTAATGTCCCAGATGTTTGGCATTCTAGCATTGCATCTTCCTAAAAGCAGCCCAGGCTCCAGCGAGACTGGAGGAATCTGAGACTTGATAGAAAACAACCAGAATAGCCCCACAAGAGAGTGCGACAGGTGTTTAGTTATTAACGGTTGCTGTGCCACATTTAGCTGACTCTGCCATACCGCTTGTAGTCGACTCCTTGGCAGAGGCCATAGGGCATGCATGCCATTAAAACAACAGTTTTCAAATGTAAACATTTAAGGTGTGTCTGACTGCAAAGGTTAGTGTTCATCTGGCTCTTTCATGCCAGGTAACACAAGGAGGGTTTAAGAAAAGGTAGTTCCAGTGATTAATGGACATATAAGCTTTGTAGAATTTACTCAGGTGACAGTAAGGTCTGCTGCACATACTGTACATTACAATAGAGATTGCAGCACAAGGTACAGGATTTTTCATAGACAGCATGATCACCATTACACCTGCGGCAGGTTTCAGCATAGTTTGGGTCAAACACTGGTAATAATAATGTTTTGACTGTGTACTTACCTGTGGATATCGGCACTTCCAGAAGAGATGTAGAGCAGGAAAACAAGAGCACCAATCAAGGTGAACCGTTGCATGTTTCTAGCTAGGTGAAGCACTTTGTTTCTTACGGGTCTGGACTGTGTTTTGCTGAGAGCTAGGACTATAGCTCCTGTGTGCCTCCACTCATGAATGGGCGCTCATCCAGGGATCCAAGAAACAAGCTTCAATTGAGTCCTCACAGATGGCAAGTCAGAGTTCATGTGCTCGACCCACACAAACCCACAAGCCCCTCCAGGGAAGACTCTCTCTCTCTCTCTCCCCCTCTCTCTCTCTCTCTCTCTCTCTCTCTCTCTCTCTCTCTCTCTCTCTGTCTCT
>JAODLI010044783.1:0-17330 GCA_027575585.1 Percopsis omiscomaycus
CCCCCCCCCCGCCCCCCCCCCCCCCCCCCCCCCACCACCACCACCACCACACACACACCCATCTAATTTAATACCAAATGCTTTGCTTAATTCTGATCGATTACCAAACACTGTATTAAATGAAAAGAATGTTTATCGCTTCATCCCAGTGACATTGATCTTTCACATTAGTAGTGGGTATGCAAAAAGGACATTCCGTCTGTCTGTCTGCCTTCTCACTTTCTCTCAGCTTTTTCCTTTGCATTGGGAGCACGTATCGGGAATGATGTATGATATAGCGATGCAAGATTGGGTCAGCATCTGTAGTTTATTTGAGAAATACTCTGCTGTCCACTTTCACATCGCATGTTCTGAGATCAAAAAGCACAACTATTTATTTTCTTATCTACGTTATAGATAAGAAAATGTATATGTATATATTTCTTAGTACAGTATGTATATATTCCTACAGTATATTAAGGTAAAACCCTATGGGTGGCCTCGTGTTGCGCAATGATATTCTGCGTTGAACAAACAAAATCTCAGAATGTTAATTATAGTGTAGACTTATTTTTTTTCAGTGTTTAAACAGAGCCCGCTGTTGTGCATTTTAGGCAAGTCCAATATTAATGTATACTTTAGCAATATCACACGAGAGGTGTGCTTTAAGTGTGATATTGCTTTTACACAAGGCTATTTATTTATCAAGTAATTCGCCCCAAAAAATATTTGCTCCTTCAGGATTCCATAACAAAATGTGTTGCCGGGCAACGTGTACCATTTCTGACCACAGGCTATCTTGCTATTTCATTTATCAGCGCCGGTCTACCTGCATGTCCACTGTCACTCTCCAGACACCGAGTTATGAGCCAGTTGACTGTCACTTGCGTATCTAGTATGCAAAACGGCATGAAATAAAATATCATGAGCCACATATGAGCCATGTGACCGCAAGCCAAGCTGCAGTGGTACGTTTTTTACGTACTGTATGTTATATATTATGTTATATAGTATTGTTATATAACAGTGGTTCATTCTGATGCAATAGACATCCCTTTGCTTAAATCCATAATTAAACTAAAATTTAAAAGCAGAGTGCTTTACAAATATCCTGAGGTTTCTGTTGCCTTTTTTGTTGTTCCTTTAGTGGCCATTTATTAACACTGTACATGTCTGTGTTTTCACAGTTTTCAAAACACATTTTTATAAAGGACGTTAACTGCTAGGCACATTTTACCCAAGATGGCTCTGGGAAAATAGAAATGCATCATACTTTCATGAAAGCCACTTCCTGTTTAATTAGAGAACACTTGCCTTGATTTATTTACAAGAAATTCAAGGCTGCATTTTCTGCAGTGCACGTCGAGTATGGAAAATGACCCATAATTAAAAATACATGTCATGGCTCTTAGTAAAACACTTAATTTAAGTCCTCCACGCTTAGTGTTGGCTGCTGCTCGCAGCGATATTTTAAATTATTTTATTTTGCTCAAGACACCCCATCTGCAAACGTGTTCTTGGAATCTGTGCCAAAAGGGGTGGCTGTAGAGCTTATAAAAGCTCTACATTACCTCCATTTCAGCTCTCATTTATCTAGTACTTTTCAATTGGTCAAACTCTGCTTCGCCACATGTCTTGATATTTTGCATAGTCCTGGGGATATTCCACTTTTTGCGCCACCTTAAATACGACAATCTTAAAAAAGGGGGAAAGTGATTAATATTAGGAGCTGGAGCTATACTAGCTTTGTCGTCTTGGCATAACAAGCTAGACAAAGGAAGTGGATAAAATTGAAATAAAATAATTTAATCAAGTTAAAGGCCCCGCTGAATGTCTTGGTTCTTTCAGATGTGACTGTTTGAGCTTTTTTGCTGAGAAGAGTCAAAGCCAGAGCCTCATTAAGACATACATTCTTTTTTAGCGTTCCTCTTAATCAGCCTTGATCTGATTTTAATGTATTTCTTGTTCCAACTGCAGATAGTTCAATGTCTATCCATCAGGCCCAATCCATGATATATCCTTTAATTAAATTCCATTTAAAAAGCAGTCCTACATTTTGGGAAGAGTTATGTAAAGGTTGAATGACAATAGCAATAGTTATACAAACCCCTGGGATGTCTTGGGAGTAATTCTATTTACAGATTATCGTTAAACTCAACATTTTGTAAAATCTAAACCTGAGCTCAACTATCTAGTGCTAGCTAATCAAATTTTTACCCCGTTAGCATCATTGTAGGGATGTTTTGAGGTTAAAACCGTAATAAGAAAAAAATAAGCTAAATTGACTTCTCTAATGTTACGTGTATCCTTTTCTATACAGCCTATTTACTCCCCCTTGCGTTCAGAATGTTAATGAACACCCCTGTAGTCAGTTTATTTTCCTTGCTAAATTCTTGGACAAGTTGCGCTGTTGCATGTTTGACTGCCCGTGTGTGGCTACATAGTGAGGATGGCGGAGGAACGTAGGGGCCCATGAATTGTTTCCACCGTCAAATTTTAGTTATTTCTTTCACAGTTAACTGTGAACCACCTCATTTCAAAATGTCATATCCCTACAACATTGTAGTATCTATAACTACTGTTGTGTTTTTCATAGAATCTACCACATACAGCAAATGTGCCTCCTGGTAAGACCGTGCTGATTTTGCACACTTAGCGAATTTGTTCGGATTGAAACTCTACTTCCAAAGTCTTTTGTGATAGGGGCGGCGTTAATAGGTGTCAGTCAAATCATTAGTATGATGAAATTCTCACTCCCAATCAACAGGTTTTATTTTCCAAAATTAATTACCCAATATTTCAGTCTATTCCCTTAATTCAAATTCCAAATTGTTTTATTCTAAAACGCCAGTGTCATAAATCCTCTTTGAGTGATTCTAGAACTTTTTTAGCAACGGCATGCTTTTCAAAACGTGATAATGAGGGACGATGCTTGCCGTCCAATGGTGATCTCTCTTTGTGACACATGAGGAGCAGAAGTTTTAATCATCTTCATTAATCCATCTGGCCTGGAGAGATGCCATGGCCTGCTCAGCTCCTAAAGATTGAATTATCATAATGAACGTCTCTAACATTTTCCTGGCTAAGCCATATCAAACATTATCAATCAGTAGGCAGGAACCTATTTATTTATATATGTATTAATAATAATAATTATTATTATTATGTAGAGAGAGGTATTTGCTCTCTAGCATGGAGCTCAATTTTTATACAACTTGGAAGGTTATAAATGGTCAAGCACAAGAAGAAGGAGATAAATGTGCATATTTTGAGAGTTGAAATGCATATGTCGAATGCTGCTGCTTCTGTTTGTACATTTTGACCTTTTGATCCACTTTATTTATCTTTACCTTTTTGTGTGCATTGAGTGTTGATGGGTTATGTTCTAAGAATAGGATTGAGCAGTAAGTCCCTTTTCCTTGTGCTAAGAACATCTGCTCTTTATTGACCTCTCCCTGTTATGCCACAACTCATGTGAAAGAGCAGTACAATAGTGTTTTTATTATATAGTTCCTTATTCACGCACACACATACACACGCATGCGCACTGTCTTCCCTTCAGGATGAATATTATAACTTGGGAAGCTGAAGACTGTTATGAGGCAACATCAGTGCAAAAATGATTTTGTACATTTAAAGGTTAAAGTAAAAAATATGTTGCCTACAGAGATTCCATCGCCCACCAAACAAACCAGCCACCAATTTAAACACCCCTCAACCTCAATTAATTTTTTCCCAATTTATGTATATAATTTATTTTATTTTATTTAACTTTTTAATAAATCCTGAAACAGGCCAGTGTGGACGTCAAGTTAGATTTATGTCTCGGCCATCTGTGCTGCTTACAAATCGTTGCGATTTGTGCATATTTTTTACATTCTGTGACGGGAATAATCTTCTAAATGTCTTATCTTAGTTCCCACTAATATTGCCACCAACAACAATTGGTACATTGAATAGAGTGTGGCAGTGTTGCACTAAATTGTGCGCTGCCTGAATAGGATTAGCAGAGGAGGTATCAGCCTCCGCCAACATGAGAATAACACTAAATAAATAAATCGCAAACTAGTAGCTTCAAATATAATTTTTTTTTTTTACATTTCAATTGACCATAATGAGTAGCAAAACTGACTACTTTTATGATGACAATATAGATTATTACTTTAACACAGAAAAATAAACTAAAAATCCATGTTTCATTCCTGCTAATGAAGCGCATGGGGCTCGTTTGCTGGTCCTTGGCTCAGTAATACATCACACTAACTGGAGAATGAGGGGAGAATAATGTCTGTCCCTATATTGGCATCATGAATCTGGTGAATTCTCACTGAAAGTCGAGATAAATAGCTGGCCCCACCTGACACCAGCTCACTCTGATATTATAAGATGAACTATATTTTAAAGAGCCCTTTCTTATGATAATTTAGCAATGTGGACCGTATAAGGACACTGCTTTTTTGTTTAAAGTACGTGGTTGAAGTACGTATCTAATGTTGTTTAAGTCCCAAGATGTGTCCTGGCATACATGTATATTCCCATTTGTTTATTGCCAGGTTGATTTCTGAGTCATTTGTCTCTTAGAGGACACTTTATTTATAGGAATACTTGCGCTGTGTTATTTGTGCCAGTAATAAGGTTCGAAACGACATGTACTGTATTTCGTTTTGTTTACAATGTTCAGATTATTTTACATAGAAAATCCAAGTTGCATTGGCACATATCTTCTGCCTCCCTTTATTGGTAACGGCCTACGCCTCATTAGCCATGAAACTGCCAATTAGGCCTCTATCATGTATGCTGAGAAATATAGTTTAATACCATTCACCTGTGTGGGTATATAAACTACTGCTAATGAGAGAAGCTTGGACAGTGACCTTTCAGGTTAGATTGGTGCACACTAGAGCATTTTCAAATCTGAACCGATTTTTAAAAAACGTGGGAGACCACAGACATAAACAGACAGATTTAAATTATTTTAATGGTAATAGCGCACACACTAGACGATCAAGTTAAGACACAGGACCACACACTTGGCGTTTATCCTAAACAACTTCAGAGTGGTGGACTTCTCACAGAAACTCACGTGATAATTTTTTAGAGCTGCCTGTTATAAAATGCAGAGATTTCAATGATTATATATCTACAAAATCTGTCTTGCCACACCTAAATTACTACTTACTACTCTTTAAGCAAATAAATATACAGGCATAATAAAAAATACAGGATTAATAATAATTTAATAACAATCTTTTTTGTCACTCCATTTGCTTCTTTTGTTTTTCCACCAATTTAAAGAAGTCGGTGGTCACACTTTTTTGAAGGTTATGTGTTCTGTGTTTACATTATATTATTATTGTTTCCTTCAAGCGGATAAATACACTGGCCCCACCCGATGGGATGTTTTGCATTCTGAGATTAATGTAATTTAAATGTAATCTAATTTTGTGTTTACAATATCTAATATCTTACCTTAATAAGCTGTTGCGTTGGCTATAACTCTAAATCCTCTCTAACCCGAGGTAGCAGACTGTTACCATTTTATTACACGCAAGTCTAATAGAATGCAGCGTGTCAGGTTGTTGTTGTAAGAGGCAGCCCAGTACTATGGTGACCACATCTACTCTTCAGGTAAACCCCTCAGGGTCCCCAGTGTCGGTCTTTACCTGGGCTATTGCATCACACGAGGGCCAGTAACAAGTGGAAGCCAGATCGCTGTTCGTACCGCAGAGAAAAATTACTACTGTCTACTGTGATATGTCACTTATTTTAATTATTCTGTCTTCTGGCAGCTTTCCACTTGCTGGTACAGACAAACTAATGATCAATTGTCATCTTAACTCCACCTATCTTTTAGACATATTGGTTTTATATTGAATAACACAAGGGCAGAATGTATAATTGAGACAAGCAATATTTGATTTCTATTACATTGAGTAAGTACTGTATAATAGATGGATAATAATAATATAACTAACTAAAATATATAAATGAAGGTCTAACTAACTAACTAACTAACCCAAATGACAGCAACACCAACAACCATTCTTTTTTCCTTTGATTCTTTGGTTTTCCTCTGCTAGATAAAAAAAAAACATTTATTTTCTCCTCTCTTCCCAATAAATCCTATTACTGTGACAGTGTATGGGATGATGACCAAGCTTAGAGGGTTGTAAGATAGGCATTGGAATCAAATATAAGAGTGTTCCAACTACAAGGGGAGTTCTGTAATGGAATACATTGGATTGCCATATTCCAATTTGCCCTAAATTTAGAACTCTCAATCAAGTAATATCAGCCCACCGGTGTATTAACTGATGCCTTTGTTTCAGAGAAAATGGCTTTATAAATAAATACAAATAAAACAAAAATCATCTGCATGGGAGGCCAGAACAGATTGTTTTGGGGTGGGTGTAGACAACATTACAGTGTTCTATTACCACACATTATTGTACACAAGGCGCAGCCCTGATTTTCTTATTGTAGCAGAGAGTTCACTTAGGGAGCGAGCTGTCACTCACCAGGCTTGGCGGGCAAATAACAATATGACATAAAATGGAATGGCTTGTTTTCGCCCCCCAACAATATATTTATTTTAAAATAACACAGACAGACGACGCTAACTTGAATATATTTATTTGACCCGAGAGCATTTATAAAAAATATAAAAAAATATAATGCCTGTACATAGTTATCATTACAGTCGGTTAGTGACATTCTGTAATTCTCTGCCCTGGGCCGTATTTAGCATGTGCTGTATATTTTACAGGAAGCAAATAGAAGAAAGTTTCCAGAAGTGAGGCGGTCATGACGAAGGATGAGCTGAACGACAGATAATGATAATGAGGGCTAATATACCCTTAGAACATGAGGAGAGCGCTTCAACCATTGCGACAGAAAAAAACATCCAATATCTTTAAAGCTATAGGTCAACAGCGTCATTTCATATTCTGTCACTGACGGACTAGATGACTGGAGAGAAAAATCTAATCAAATAAGATCAAATGTGGCAAGTGTATGTTGCTACTTCTACAGTACCTTGGGGTGTGATCGGATCAGTTCATACAGGGCGATGCCCACATCTATCTGAATGAAACATGTTGATATAAACATGCAGGTCTAGTTCCTGGGGCCATACAGTACTGAATACACAACACAATGGGAGAAGATGTAAAATTAACGACTGAATTCATTCATTCATTCATTCAGTAATACACTATGCAATGCAGGTTTTGGCCCATACTGTATTGCATTTGCATTTGTTTTGATGGGTTTTCTGTAATGGCTTCAGTGAAATGAGTGTAATACATGCTGTATTAATCTCACCTCCAGCAGAGAAATGTAGGTCTAGTGACCATATGGTGGTAGCACTAAAATATGGAAATATGATGCCATTGCCAAAATACCTGAGACCACAGTTAAATTAATTAACTGGACTTGCGGCAGGACATTTTCTATTGTATGAACTCTCTCTGTTAATAAGAAGTTCATAGCCTAAATAAAATCAAATCTTTATTTTTTTATTGTAATATATGCAGCTAATTTATCAGCAAGCATTACAGAGGTGTCTTCACTTTGTTTGTTTATTGATTTATATATATATTTAGTCGTGGCTTTTCAATGAGACTTCGTTCATCTCTCCAAATGATACAGGAATATTTAATAAACTAACTCATCGCCATGTAGCCAAAGTCTAAGTATACCACCTCTATTAATTTAATATTTATCTCCTTCATATACATGACTTCTCTAATTACAGTGAAGACAAGCGTGACGTCAAAGAGAGGAAACGAGATATAAATGTGACACTAATTGCAGAAACCATGAATCTAAATAAACAAATACATAGAGATAATAATGATGATAAAAACCTGCTAGCAGCCTTTATTTGGGCCAAGCTCAATCAATGGCACCATTGTAACATGTGCAATAAGACATTTAAAAAAAAATATTAATAAAAAAGATTAAGTTATATTTATCTCCTTCTTAAACATGACTTCTCTAATTACTGACCTTAGGTGAAATGATTCCAAAGAGATAACTGATTTAATGTGACACAGTATTATGCAACATTATATTTCTTTTTGAGCATCAGATGGACTCTAAGAGGTAAGTAGGTAACATGGCTGTAAAGTTTGGTCCCTATCACAATCTGTTTAGGAGGTGTACTTCACACTCTGTTTGGACACTTTAAGGACTTAAAAGGTAGTGGTGTAACGGTTCTGAAACCAAGAACGAGGCCGCGGTCCAAGCGTCTGCGGTCTCGTGTCAAACTGCAGTCCATTTCACCCCCCCCCCCCCCCAGCCCACTGCAGGTGCAACCTGTTCAGCTCTCATTGTTACAAACGGAACAAAACTAATTTTTCATTTAAATTATATGAATTTGATGCTTTTATCTCCAGTTTTTGCCAATCCACATTGTTGAATTTATTTATTTATTCATTACCATCCACACTGAACTAATCAATGTAATGTACAGCACCCTCATTAATTCATGCGATTGCATGGGTCAATTGAACCTAAACTATTTTCTTTCATATTGCTCAACATATTCAGTGTAATCTCTTGAGGATCTTTCTTTGCGTTTAGGAAACGAGAGACATATTTTTTAAATTCCATGTATGGTTTTCATTCTTCATTTGAAAAACAAAATGAAAAACCACAACAGGACTGTCTACTTGTACATACTTATTCTGTATATTGTACAGTAATACTTTAGGGACATGAAAGACAAAGGATATGTCTCCTTTAATATTATAATTGGTGATAATATTCACAATGTGGTCCTCCTCCTGTAAAATGAACCTAGGTTCAATAGAATATAAACAATATATACGCATATGAAGAGGTTCTATTTCTGTGTCTGTATTATGTCTTTATTCTGCTATACTACGAGAGTAAGATTAGCACTTCTATTTTCTGTCTCCTCGGGGGGGGTAACCACTGTGGAGAGTTTCAGAATTGATAACCCTGCACATAAACACAATAAGACACAGTCGGATGCACCTGATGCACACATGATGGGATTACCTTTTGTCACCTTGGTGAATATGGCCATCTCTCGGGCAGATACAAGAGCATTTATATTTATAGATTGGTCTTTTCACTTTATTGTCAATATGCTTTTATAACAGTTTGTAGACAAAAACAAACAACGTTCACCTTGGCTTATACAGTATGTTTAATGTGAATAGATGTTTGGACTATCTTAAGTAAAGCACTAATACAGCTATTGTTATGTTGAACAATGTTAAAAGCTCCTTTCAACATTGTTTTTCAGTTTTGATTGATGAGAACTTTCAGGTATAAGTTGGGCGGAGGTACGCCGGAAATTTGCAGAGCTCAGCCAACTGCTAATCAAAAAGAACCAATTACGAAGAAGGTGTCAGTTGCCCCGTCCTAACAGGTGGAACATGGCGTGGGAGAGTCACGGAGGTGTCAATCAAGAGAGAGACAAGGTCTAGTCAGCCAAGTTCACTCAAAACAACTGTGAGAGTGTACAGGGGCTTCAAAATATACAACGTTATTGTCTATTAGGAAATTTGAGGAATGGCTCATGTCAGGTTTATTTTGCCCAAGTGAGTAACATCATTAGCATTGTGCAACATGTAATATATGATAATACTCGGCCACGTGCACAGAGATTTTGGGGGGCGGTTAGTACTCAAGCAGAATAAAAGGGCTCCTCTCTAATAATTATTTATAATAAAAAAAAGTTATGTACAGTGCTTCCTTCTTGTAAACAATTTTGTGCTCCAGCAAGCAATTTAATCATAAACACATTGTATAGATATGAATTGTTATAAAAAAAGTAGGCTACGTAATATTATACTACTTTATCACACGCTCACAGTAAAAATAGAAATCCATCCAATATAGGCTAATGTTATGGTAGACTATGCCCTGCATGAATATTTACATTGTCTTTTCGCCATCTTCGTCGCATAAGTATGCTAGTAGAGCGTGCAAGCAACATTTTTTAAACCATTCACTGGAGATCTTATTCTCCTTGTCTGATACCCTGTCCACACTAGCGCAGTTTCCTTTCTACGCTCGCTGAACCTATTTCATTGCGTCTTCTTTCACTTCTGCACTTGCACTCAGCTCGTTCACCGCTACTGTTACAGATTAATATTGCAATGACGATATGACTCGCGATATATAAACAAATATAGAAGTGTGCATATTAGCTATACAGTCTGATGTATTTCTGCTTTAATAGGTACACTGCCTACATAGACCCCAAAAGAGTTTGCATTTCCATTTCAACAGGGCTACCCACTTGAAGGTGTTAACCTAAGAGTAGAAAGGATTTTTTTTATTTATTTTTATGTAAAGGGGGGAAATGGGCATAGAATAAGGATTGTTATAGTGGGATTAGTGCTATGAGGTACAAAGTTCGGTGGCCGAGGTACCGAGATGGATCTTAAAGAGGTGGGTTTTAAGTCTCTTGCGGAAGATCGGTAGTGACTTTGCTGTTCTGACCGCTACAGGGAGCTCATTCCACCATTGCGGCACCAGGAAAGAGAAGAGTCTGGACTGGGCTGCGTGACTCTTACGCACAGCTCATAGCAATGGAGGTGCCAGCCTGCCAGCCGAGGTGGTAGATCGAAGTGCTCTGGCTAGGGCTTGAAATCTTACCATTGCTTGGAGGTAGAGCGTGGCAGTTTTTTTTGCTGCCTTGTAGGCCAACACTAATGTAAACCCTTATCCTTCTGATTTTGTAGAGGGCAAATCTGCAGGCTTGGGTCATTGCGGCAATGTTGGCTGCGCAGGACAATTGGTTGTCCAGGATAACACCTAGACTCTTTGCAGATGGACTGGAGGACACTGTGGTGTTCTCAAGGGTAATGGACATGTCCATTTGGGGGCAGTTTTTTTCCGGGAGGTAGAGTAGCTCTGTCATGGGGGGAATGAGAGGTAGAGTTTGGTGTCATCGGCATAGCAGTGGTAGGAGAATCTGTGAGAAGAGATTACAGAGCTAAGAGATCTAGTGTACAGTGAGAAGAGTAAGGGTCCCAGCACAGAACCTTGCGGAACCCCAGTGGAGAGCGGGCAAGGTTTTACAGGTGTCCATTCCATAGGACTCTATAGGAGCGATCTGTCAGATAAGACTCAAACCAGGAGAGCGCCGAGTTGGCAACGCCCAATTCAGCGAGGGTCGATAGAAGGACCTGGTGGTTGTCATTTAGCCAGAATTCCTCTCTAAAAATTGTATATATATAAGTATAAAATAAGACAGGCAGATTAAGCCCCAGGTGTGACATCATTTTTGGATTTTCACCAATCTCTGACATGTTTTCCCACTCCAAGTAAGTTATATCAAGTTTGGGCACGTTTATAAAAAAAACACCTTCTGAAATGTAATGTTCAGCTCAAAGGTAGAAAAGTCTGTCTGAAATTGAATGATATGGAGTCTTTAATGTATGATCAAAATGTTGACCTAGTGCAGACCACATGATTTTAGCCCTTATTTTTCTGTCCTAGGCACTTTTTTAAAGATCGTTGACGAAAAAAACAGGGACAATGTGTCCCAGATGCCCTGACATTTTCAAGCATGTATGAAATTATTGCCACCAAATCCTGTAGTGTGAGCTGATGTGTGACGATCTACCTTCACCTGGCTCTGCAGAACAGACAATGCTGGCTGCCCAACCATCCTGTCCTTTTTAGTCCTCACTTTTTGGTTCGTTGTACACGGTTTTTAAACAAACTAATATAATAATTTCTTCAAATTCATATATATTTGAATCACGATTGCATGGGGCTCTGTTGAAATCTCTGGTGCTCAAAGTTTCAGATGTAGCTCAATGTTGGCAAAAAAAAGCATGTATGTGTTCCATGTGACAATTGAGTTTTCGGTATAAGATGCTCTCTGTCGGGGGCTTCTTCAGGTGAAATGTCTTGTAATGTGTGAATGTCACCTATGCTCGGTCGAGTAGTGTGAGCCCCATCACGACAAGACAGAATGTAGTATTGCGAGCAGCGTATTGGAGGGTTTGAAAGTTGTGTTATGTGCACTCAGGATAAGCAAATCGTTGACATATTCAAACAGAAAACCAAAACCCCACCCCAGATTTTGGAGCTTGTGTTTATTGCAGTGCTGTTTTCCCATTGTTTAACAGTGAAGTGTTTTTAGTTTTTATTTGTTTTTTTCATATTCTTCATTTCCAGATGAGATAAACTAAATGGTATGCAGGTTGCAGTCTTTCTCCATAAAATGTCCTCGACAAGTATATTGGCAAATTCATAACACCAAACAACATGCCTTCACATACTCAAAGTCTCTTACAATGCTTTATCCTCATTATTAAGTTAAGGTATTTAGTTCTTAAGAAAAAAATTCATTTCTTACCCTATGCCCCTAGAGATGATGGATCCAGTGAAAGCTGGCACATGGGCTCCTGTGTGATACTGCCTGCTTTGCTGCATGGGCACTCATGTTCAGCTGTAGGCGGTGTTTTACAGAGACCGAGACAGGCGGTCTTCCTTCTAACCAAATTGTTCCATCTTTTGTTTTGACCTCTGCTTTTTCACTGTTTTGTTTCAACAGTACACAAAAAAGGTTTGATGGGGGTTTGCTGCTAACAGTTGAGTTAATGCATTTTTGAAAATGGAAAGAATTAAAAACCTCCTCAGTCACAAAACAAGGAGCACATAAAACACCTCTGCCCTCTCCCATTTTGAAGAGAGAAGTGCATTGAAACACTGAGCTTTGCCGACTGTCTACATTTCAGAAGTAGTTTGTGAGGTCATTACTTGTTTTTGTGGCCTTTTGTTAGAACAGACTCTCCCCCACTTCCTAATTGTCTGTTTTCTTTGAGGAGGAGGAGGACAGGAAAACACATTACCTTCTTCCTCACTCAGGCTTGCATACTTTAACTTACTCTGACACATTTTAATATTAAAACAATGCTTAATTTGGATTACCAGGTGGTTATGGAACTATGGCAGTTAATGTGATTAATTGTACAGCATTTCTAATCTTAGAAAAATTGAAAATTTTGCTATCATAATGACATAAATTCAAAACAACAATCCAGTCTGTTTAGATCCCATATGTCCATTAATAAAACCGTATACACTAAAATGCAATGCAAAGAACATTGATTGGTTAAAGCGGAACTGAAGTTATGTTCCACTTAAAGTTAGAAAAGCGGTTTCAGAGCAAGACTTCTGTACTGGCATGGTACCTTTAGCTTGTCAATTTGTGATTTGCGATCACCATATCCGAGTGGACAAGCATAACATTCGTAACAAAATATAACATAACAGAGGAATGATCCTCCACAGTATAATGTAAGCTGACATTGGGATCCATTTCTGTGTCAAAGTCCATGTTTGTTAATGCCGCCCACCTTTCCCCATCCCAATAAAATCATGAATTACATCCCTCCTACATTTTGTCGTGCCCTAATGTGCTGTTTTACTTGTATGTGACATTACCAAAGCAATATACACTCTTAATGTTTCATGTTGTGCTTAAGTGTCTCTAACTATGCAAATGATTGTGTCTTTTGTGTACTGCTTTTGTATTACTTTAAATACATCACCTTGACAACATTAGGTGGATAAAGATGAGATGACAGAGTATCTTTTGTCAGTAATTTGACATTTTCTAGTAAAACGTCATTAAGGTTGGACAAAAAAAAAATATTCACATCATCTGCATTCGAGAGGAAAAAAACTCTGCAACCATGTTTTTTTGTGAAAAGGGAAGAGAGAATAAGTTGCCGAACAATTAACTATTACATCTGTGAACCATTGCTACATTAGCTAGCTCTGTTTACTGTATGCACACAGATTTGGCCCCTTGGGGATTTTATATAATAGAAGACAGGGTAGGATGTTATATTATTGGTTGGAATGTTAAGCAAGCCCTCTTGGACTTCCCTATACGTCACCAAAACATTTCAGTTTTACAGGAAGTTAATGTGATTTTGAAGCCAAACGAGTAAAAACAGCATTGTTGTGATTCTTTTTTGTAGGTTTTTATAGGTGCATAATTCGACTGGGGAAGTGAGCTACAAATTTAAAATAATCCATTTTGGTTTCCTTCTGCCTTCCCCTTTCCATGTGGCTATTATTTATTTATTCTTTATTTAAATTTTTTTATTGTCCGCTGGCGTTAAGACTCTAATAGAAAAGCCTTGGCTGCTATATACATGGTACGGCATTATTATATATTTGTTTGGCTTTACATAACTATAAAATTTACCCCGCACTCCGTTTTAATTGTGTGCATATTCAGCATCCTGCAAGAAGCCCCCCTCAAATCATACCGCCCAGAGCTATATACCCAGGGCCCTCCGCGCTATAGCATCTGACAGCTTTTATGGAACAAGCACTCTGCTCTCTCTCTACCTTTGCACTGGGGTCAAAGAGAAGATTGTATCAGCATGCAGCACGGCGCGGAGGCTTTGAAAACTATTTGATTCAGGAGACCGCCAGGATCAATTTCAACCTGGCCGGCTCCCTGCTTGGCTAGTTTCTATGGCTGCCAGTTTGGGGCTCTGACCTGGATTACAATGCTCAGTCAATGGGGCTAAGGGATTTTACCCAGAGATAGTTAGAAGTATCCATTCCTTCCCTTGTTTCTCATTCCCTCCTGCCATATCTCATTCTCATACTCTGCCTTGCCAATAGGATTTCAGCAGGACTGTAATATTTAATTCCTTGTAATATCTGACAGCAAAGGTGCATATACACAATTGTACAGATATGATACACAAATGGAAACCCATAGCCAGGTTGTGTCCCCAGACAGCAATGGACTTTGGGTTTTCCTGCTGTCCTCTGTGCTATGCTCATTTCACATTGCCAAGCACAAACGGATAGTCCCACCCCTCAATATGTGCACCGCGGCAAGCCTGGTTGCTTGGCTGGAATATAGGCGGTGGCGGTTCCATTGACATCTGAAATCGCGCCCTACTTGCCATTTATTGTACCCTTTAGGGTACAATAAATGGTGGAATACTAAAATTTCTAGTGGAATACTAGTCAGATTCCCTTAATAGTTTACTATTACCCATAGTGTTCCATACAATATTGTACCACTGAGCACTACTATAATGTATAGTGATTTATGTTTAAATCTCTATGTTAAATCTCCAAGGCATCTCTTAAGTTGTCTTCATTTTTGATACTTAAGACTCTTGATAATATTTCCAGCACATAATCAACAATTAAGCGTGCAAATTAAGTCCTAGTATAGATTGGGCCCACGGTTGTGTGTACTATTTGACTAAATATGTGGTCCTGTAATTTGGTGGTAGATTTGTATGGTGTTTGACTTTGCTGCAATGAATCCTAATCATCTCTCTATATTGTTTTTCCCATTGTCTTCCTGTGCATCCTGGTGACCTTCCACTGTTCATAGGTAAGTCCATTTATCATTTCCACTACAAATACGAGTGCCTACTACGCAATGTACAGTCTATTACAATCTGTATGCTAGATTGGAGAATGCACTTAACAACTCGACCAAATCCAATGTCTCCTTTAACAGCACTGGCACTGACAGACACAATGTCTATTTTTGATGCGACACATTGGCTAGTCCGCCCACAGTATTCCTACATTGCTGTTTACCAGTTGGTTGCTTGGCTGCTGTTAATTAGCTTAGCTCACAGTCGACATGACGCTGCATACTAGGAGAAGGTCCAGTTATTCTGACCTTGACTCACCCTTTGAACAAGGCTGCCCTCGGAGACACTAGATGCTAACGATAAAGTTGGTACTTGAGCAACCGTACACCATTGTTTTGATAAACCGTAGCTATTGAGATGATACACTGCTAGCTGGTACAATAAATATAGGTTTATGCAATTGGACCAGGCCACTTCCTATTACAAATGGCTGCCGTTGCAGTTCAATTTGCTTTGTAGATGCTCACTCGTAGAAGTAGTCTGGTCCAATTGCATAAACCTATATTTATTGTATCAGGGGCTGGATAGTCTAGTGGTCTGGGTGTTGGACTCCCAGCCAGTAGTGGGGAAGATAGTCTAGTGGTCTAGGTGTTGGACTCCTGGCCAGAAGGTCATTGGTTCAAGCCCCAGAGTTGGCCTACCTGTAAGAATCCTTGAGCAAGATGCCTAACCCCTATCTGCTAACCCCATGTAATAGCACCATGTCACTGTAAGTCGCTTTGGATAAAAGCGTCTGCTAAATGACCTAATTGTATACAATTGTAATTGTCACTCTCTATTCATTTCACCTACCAATAGGCATAGAATAAAAGAAGCTTACTGCCTGTTTACTAGACTTACTACCTTATGTATGAGAATATATGTTATATGTTGACCATATAACATAGAACGTTTTTCAATGGCACCAGTTGTTTCAATCAGAATGGAGTCTCGATAGGTGGCAAGAACTGAATTGTTTGAAATGTTGAGGAGACGAGAAAAAGATGTCCAGCCACAACCACAAGCCGCTTATTTATTCATCATTATATAGTGGAAACATTCACTGCAACTGCTCACCTCCCATAACAGTAGATCTGCCAGTACACTGCTTCTGATAATGCCTCATGGTGAATCAGTGGCGCAGTCGTATGTCAAACACCGTCCGTACCGCAATGTCTATCATGTTCACGTTAACCTATTAAATCTACTGACCCTCGCGGGGGGGGGGGGATAAAAATAAAAATAAAATGGCGTCTGCCGTTTCATTGTTTTCGCGTGCCCACCGCTGTCACACTATCATGGACATCTCATGCCCCGTCACTCACACATCAGAGAGCCAGGGTGCGGATGGATGTGCGCTCCGAGGCAGACAGCCGTGCTTTATGACTCCTTGGTGTTAAAGCGCCAGCGTGGGAATGAAGTGTTGCCGCGGCAATGATCCCTCAGCGCTGCGGATGCACCCCTGACAGTGGGGCTCCACTCATTTCTCACATCCCGTCATCAAACTTCATACAAAGCTGCATGCAAATCAGGTCATATGAACCTGAAGGAGAATCTGGGCCAAAAAAAACCCAAACAAACATTAGAAATACCTGCTTGATGACTCTAGCCTAGGTGGGAAATATAAAATAAATAAACTGAAACGGCTTGTACTCTACACACACACACACTGAGAGAGGCAGAGGGCTGGAAGCCTCAGATGACTTAAAGGAGAACACTGCATGTCAGCCCAAGGCCAAAGTTCTTTAGGTGCGGACGTCTCTTACATTGTTAAACTTTCTCGCCACAAACTCCCCTTCCCTTTAAATAGGACAGACAAGAGAGAGAGGGAGGGAGCAGGGGAGAGAGAGGCAGAGAGAGAGAGAGGGGGAGAATGTCTGACTGGGCTGGGTTTGTGTGGAACATGAGCCACTAACAGAGTGATGTCACTGACAGTTTAATAGACCA
>JAODLI010044794.1:0-17329 GCA_027575585.1 Percopsis omiscomaycus
GTAGCGCCGCTAGCCCCTGCTGTCAGCTTTTGTCAGTTTTCAATCCCTCAATCGGTCTCTGTCTGTCTGTCTGTCTGTCTGTCTGTCTGTCTGTCTGTCTGTCTGTTTGTCTGTTTTCTTCCTCGCTCGCGCTCGTTCTGTCCACCCCCCACTAGCCCCCAGTGACTTCAGTGCTCGAGCCAAAGCAGACATTCCCCGCTGGCCAAAGTTTATACCTTGATTATGTTTAGACATTTACGTACTGTACAGTACACACACAGTAAGCCAAATTACTTTTGGTTTACTTTTACGATTCATCCATTTCTTTGCTTTTTTATTATTATTTATTCTCTTTTAATTTTTTTAAATGGGACACTATAAGCCTATATGTGAATCAATAATAATCATAATACTAATTTGTAGAATGCCACTCAAAAGGAGTATTTTAACAGAACCCTGTAAACCTTCATAGTCCATAGATCTGATTCTACTAGATTCTACTGTAGACGAATGGCCTACATATTTCAGACTTGGAGCCCACAGGGGCTCATGCACGAGGAAAGCACCTCTCTATTATGTATGTCTATTCTAAGTACACAGGAATATGTGATCTACTGCCAAGGCACTGTGGCTGTGACTCTTGGCTGTGGTCACTGCAGTCCGTACTATTTGTTGCTTGTAATGTGCGGGATAGGAATTTAATCGTAGTCTTATTTGAGCTCCCTGCACTGTATGTTCTTCTGGATACTGACATTATCTACATTTAAATGGAATTTGAATCGGAAAAAACTAGTATTTCTTGATGGTTTTTTTAAGGGCTTCTAACCACATTAGTCTAGCTCCACTCAGCTTCTGAGTGGAGTGAAGGTACTAGACTAGGTACTAGTGAATATTCAGAAAACACTCCTTCAGAGTGTCCTTAAATAGCTGAATACAACTCTCCCTCTCTCTACCTAAAAGTCTTACCTAAAACTCTAAAAACTTTCATCCCCCCTACTCATACTATTATGACCCGTCATCATTGCCCTGGCTTGAATTTCAATATGCTAATGGTTCTGAAGCTTCTTTTTTTTATGTTGGGAATTAGGACAACAATGATTGAATACACGCCGCAGTAGCATGCAGTCTATAACACAGGCAGGGGTGAGGCGAGGGTTGAGCGAAATGTCTTCACCAGCGTTTACTGAGTCTATACTTAACAAGTGCTAAAGTCTACTAAAATGGATTTTTACCTAGACTGCTTAAACCGGAACAACTCGGACATTACAACAACATGCATTAGAATATGCATCGTATCTCAGCGAATGAATTATTTGAGCAGCGTACATTTATCAAAAAGAAAGACTTGCACTCCATATTCCCGTACCCCCACCCCACACGCACGCACACGCACACACACACACACACCCCAGCCCAGTACAGCACACAGTCCGACCAACATGTTGTCATATTCCTGGACATACAGCGGAGGCCTGCCACCTACCTGTGCTGAGAAGCAGCAGGACCTTCATGGAGAGGAACTCGTCGTAGGTGAGCTGCAGGCGTACGAACTCCTGGCTCACCTGCCTCATGCCCAGACACAGGTCGTACATGGCCGACTGCTGCATGCGCTCCCTGGGGACAAAACCCACACCCATCAGGACTTTTAGTTGGCCATCAGCCTCATTGTGTCAGTTTCTGCCTTTCTGCTCTAGTAGGGGTGGGCGATATGGCCGAAGCCTTCTAGTTCGCTATACATCATTTTCTATCACAATATAGGTTGTAATATATCTATAAAATAACCATCTGGTAATCTGTCCTATGGATAATCCAGGGAATGAAATGCTATTAAATATATTGTACACATTGTTTGACATCGCCTCACAGGGGTCGCCCTGCAAGCCTAAATCTTAAAATAGTCTTGTTACCACTACTTATTCCACATCAAAAAGTTATATAGCAAAATCTCTAATGGTACAGTAGACAGATTAATATCGTCATATCACCCAACCCTATGGTCTAGAATAGAATAGAATGTGCAGCATACTAATATATGTGATGTTTCAAAGCTTGTAAAAGCTTCAAAGCAGCGTTCAATTTCTGTTCCACTGCTTTGCATCGAGTCTATTCCCTCACACACACACACATTTATTTATACTCACTTTTCATCCATTTACTCATTTACTTTTGACTAATTTATTCATCCACTCTCTCTCTCTCTGACTCACGGAACACACTCACTCCTTCCATTCGGTAGCTGGGCAAGGTGAAACCACACCTATTTCCACACTCTATACAGTACAAGCGGATCCGGCCAGTGTGGGTTTTGAGCAGAATACGAAAATTCCCTCCAGATTGCAGAGCACTGCGTACTGTAGCACAGCACACATGCCCCGCCGCTCCACTAAGGCCGTGGCAGAGTAGGGAAGTGAATGCAGAGGACCTCGGTAGCCAAGGAACTGGGATGTTCAGTATATGTGCTGTTGAGTATGTACACATGCATATGCAGGTATGCATGTATACAGTATATACAGCTGAATATCTGGGTCTTACACGAACCTATTTATATAGGTGAAACAGCGGGGGTGGGGGTGGACACAAATAGGAGACCTTGAGCCAGTGAGAAATGTGTTGTGCAGATGCCACAGATCAAGAGGAATCACTGGGTTTAGATGCCACCTCTTGGCTATAAATCACCATCATGTCTGGTGTGTGATAATCAAATGCAAGCGGTGTGCCTTGACTTGAAAGAAACAGGAGTTGCAGCGAACCAGCGAAACGCCTTCGTCACGTTGGCAGTGGGGCGTGGAGACTTGTGTTTAGTGTAAACATTTAGCAGAGTGCAGCTGATGGAAGATTAGCGCATAACTTCAAACCAAGAAGTAAAACAAAGAAGAAAGTAATGGCTAATGCCGGTAGTCATGATTTTAGTGTACAGCCGTTACCTGATGAGAAGCGCCGTGTGTATGTGAGCTGTTCTGCAGCATAACATCATTTGGTACAACTTTGAGCTTTGAAAGTCTACATATTTTATTTTTTTCCTTAAAATCAATTTTGCTGAATCACCGCCCAAAATGAACTGGTTTTAGGATAAAAAATAAACCTCTCTCACACTCTCTCTCTCTCTTCTATACTCTTCCTGTGTCTTTCTGGCTCTCTCCTGTGCTGTTGCTATGGTTAAAGATTCAGGAAGCAATATGGAGCTGGGGACTTAAAAGCAAAGGTAGAGAGAAAGATACAGTTCCCTTTTGGCTGCTGGGAATAGCTACCAATATTCTCTCAAATAAGTATATCCTGTGCAGAATGTTTTGCTGGGTGTATTAAAATCGGTGGGTCACATTGGGGCTCTTTTATTTCTGAAGCAGTTTTTTGTGCTAAATGTTTTTTTTTTATATCTCTACACTAGACAGATAGAGCTTGAAAGCTCTTGATTGAGCTAAATCACGGTCAACTCTGTGTCTACTCTTGGTCCAGAACTTTGGAAAAGTGCTTTGTATTTATTTTTATTTTTTTCAATTCAGTCCTTCTTTTTTCAGAATGAAATGCACATAGAATAAATAAATAACAATAAGGCATTAAAAGGCAAAAACAAAAAAATAATGACCGAAAAGGCTGAAACTATAGCTTATTGTACCTACCCTTTTTACATTGCATATTATAATAGGCAACTACTAGGTTTAGGCTATACAAAAACAAAACAAAAACAAAAGTTCCAAATGTTTCATAGAACAAAACAATACAGAAGAAAAAACATACATAATTCATACACAATAATAATCATACCTCAGTTTTATTTGTTTACCACCTTATTTTTAAACGTTTTTTTAAAGTGAACTACACATTCCTTGTCACAACTATTCCACAAGTTTACCCCTTTGACAGTCTATTTTTTATATTTGTCCTCACCCTTGTTTTTTTTAAACATACCTATTCCCCTAAATTCAAACTGGCTTGCTCTAATACAGTCGCAAAGTACATTATTTTGTTCTGTGCAGTGTTAAAATCAACTAGGTCACAACATTTTAAAGCATGTAGATTAATAAATGTGTTTGTTGGTTCATAATAATCCGATCGATTTACAATTCTTATAGCTCTCTTCTGTAGCATGAACATTGGATTAGTGTTGGTTTTATATGCATTTCCCCATACCGCCACCCAATAGGTAATGTATGGAACTAAGAGAGTACAATACAGTACATATAGTAAGTTTTGATTGATCGATTGATGGATTGCTACCATTAAGCCCATATCAAATACTAAATGACACAGATTATACAGACTTATTCTGTGTTTGATGTAGAATACACATCTGTCTTTTCACCATTCACTCGGTGAGTAATTTGGTCTCTTCGCGTTGAGTGAGTGGATTCTATTCAATGAATGCTTTAATGCCCTGAGTCAATAAGCACTATGTTACCATGGAAACAACTATACACTGACGTCAAGCTATACCCCCAAAAGACTGTGGAAGACTAGGCCTGGTAAATGATTCACTATCGGACTATTCAGTCCTTTCTGACTGATGAATAAACAGAGTGAAAGAGACAGACTGGCATGTGTGTAATGTATAGATGCATATTTATAATAATCATAAGTAGACCTGTATGTTTTGCGGTGGAGTCACGCTTGACTTGCTATCTGGGCCAAAAAGCTCACTCGGGTAGGGGGGGGGTTGGCAGTGACAAGCAGCCAGTCCTGACAGAGCAGTGAGCCATGTGAGTGACATCCAGGCCACTACTACATCTAAGAGGCCTGCATCAGGCATAGGCACTGTCAAGCTGAATACCACAGCCATCTATCAATAGGACAGGCCGGCTATGGCTGTCACGTTGCGCGGCAGCAGTATGGAGGTGCAGGCATCACAGTGTGCATCATTTCATCTCCCTGCTGCAAAGCCGCAATATGGTAATTAATTGATAAACGGAGATGCAATTACAGCAGCTGGGTTTTCTGATTTTAAAATACATACACGCTCGTTCCAGAAAGCACAGGATGACGTAATCTACTAAGTCTTTTTTGTTAACTTGTAGGTTTTTAACCTTTAAAAAATTGCTGTGGAAGTGAATTTATTTCATAAAAACAAGAAAATCTCATTTGACTTCCTTCTCTTCTGCTGTTCTCCCTTTGCTCCATTCTATACAATTTTATTCTTCATCAGCCATAAAACAGTTTCAACAAGCATTGGCGAACACACACACACACACACACACACACACAACACACTTCTTCTCCACTTGTTCTCCTGCTCAAACATATTAGAGTGGATCAAGCGGCCCATTGACTTCCGTTTTTCAGGCTTTGATCAGCTGTGAACAATGCGATTAAGGAACCATCCAAAGGTTAAAACAAGAAAGGGGGGAAAGCATTTCTTTACTGGAAAATAGGCTGCGGGACAAAGGCCGTGTTTTAAGAACATACTAATTACCATAATACTGCTTGTTAGCTTTATGGGGTGAAGAAATGCTGTATACAGGACACTGGGAAAATCTACTTCTCAATATCCGCTAACCAAATGGATGTTTTATTCTCAGGATACTGCATTAAAATGTGATAAAAAGAGAACTGTCCTGATGATATTGTTCTGTCTAACCTGACCAGACAATTGATCATATAATAAAAAATTATTGTTTCATCAATTATGCATAAAAAGTAAATGCCAGTTCGACTGATTTTTTGAAGACGTAAATAAACGTTTGTTGGTTAGTTATTGGTTTGACAGCCAGGACGTGTCTGGACTACATACTACATACTAATAGCAGAGACATTAATAGAAGACGCTGGCAGTTGTATGCACATATCCCGCCCCTCCCCCCAAAGAGCCAATCGTCTGCTTTATAATGGCAGATCGGGAATTCTATTAAGCCAATCGTGTGATTGCACTGACCTTGTGCATGCGTAGTAGAAGTATATATGGTGGGCAAAAAAAACTTTTTAAGCATCTTTTTTTCTGATTGGACTGCTGATTCTAGACATGCAGTTTTTATGTCCCAGTGACCATTGAAAGTGCAGTTATGGCTCTCTCCCCATTCATTTAGATAGGGGCCTAGTCTTGTTCGCCCGAAATAACACCAAGATGGCTGCCGAGTGGTCAGACTTGCCTATAAGGACTTTGCTAATAGTATCGCATTTGAACATGCTATATTTTGGTTTGCACGCTAACTAAGTATGGAAACGATGCATTGCTCCCTGGTGACACCAAGATGGCAGAGCATGCACACGCATGAGGCAGGGGAGGGTGGACTTACTCGTTAAAGATGAGGTCAGGGGCGAAATAGAGCATCTGTCCGTTGGTGTGTTTGTAGGACCGCCAGCTGAGGCTGAAGGATGACAGACACATCCACGAGTACTGGATCAGAGTGATCTGGTCCTCAATGGGCAGACCCCTGAAACCTAGTGCGCGCACACACACGCACACACACACACACACACACACACACACACACACACACACACACACACACACACACAGCAAACAAGGACGGTGAAAGAGATGAGAATGCTGTGTTGCATTGTGGTGGGGTAGAGCAGTGCAGAATTGGGTTTTTAGTTTAACTTAAACAACCTGTGAGCTGTTCGCCACTGTAGGTGCGTCTGTTTGTGTGTGTGTGCAAATCTCTTGTCAAGATTCCGTCTCTTGTGTATATGTCTGACATGAACTGTGTGCCAATATTTGTTTGGACATGATAAAAAACCCCGGAGAATTCACGTGTTCCCGTTTCACGCAAATTCCCCAAGGCTTCCAATAATTGGCTTGTTGTCTATGGAACTCCATAAATAGAGTCGAATAGGAAACCTGCCAAATTCTCAATCAAACTCTGGCAAGAAAGTCCTCCCAATGCACAAAGTCCTCCCCGTGCACATAGACTCAACCCAGGGCGTGCCAGTGGCTTCTCAAGGCTTAGGCACTATTTTAGCTCATGCGTGTCAATCTGCCAAACCATGTGTCACATATGAATATATATTTCTGGTAGTTATTGTATGACGACTGGGTATATAAAGTCTGTGCAACACTGCTAGCTATTGAGTTCCAGTCATGCTACTGGCGTAATGCGTGTATGCTGTGGTGAAATCAATCAAATTTAACTGGATTATCAAAGCATGAACTTCTCAGGCCACACTACGTGCCCTGAGATGTTAAGAGTATTGTCTATAGTCTGGAAACAAACCTGAGATAACCGTAGAAGGCATTCAATTAAATATAAGTTTATTTTCCAAGACCCCCTTATTTCCCAAAGTATCTTTTACACTGCGTACAGCATACTTTGTACACTGTGCTCCTATCTTCCCTTATTCAGTCCATCTTGTATTTGAGACTTTTTAATTAACATTACTCCAGTATGTCCAGATGTGAGACTATTGCGGGCTATTTGATAGTCCAAGGCACTGATTTTGACCCTTCTGGTTGCCCGTCCTTCTATTTATATATCCGGATACGGCAAGCAGACACCATGGAGGTATCAAATATTTGCAATACAGCAAATTAAACACCCTCAAAGGGCTACCTCTAAGGCAAAATTCTAAATGTGACGCCACACTTCATGAAACCTGTTTAAGGCTCTCTTATGTAATACGCAGAGGAAAATGAATGAAAAGAGACAGTCACATCTGATATCAGTGATGTATGTACAGTAAAAGAGTTGGATTTGGAGGTAGTAATCTTGATTATATGTAGTCTTATAATGGAATGTACTTGTATTATCTAAGAATATATCAGTCCAGCTCCACATATAGGGGCAGGATAGGTTAGTGTTAGTAAGGTGGTTGACTCCCAGCCGAAAGGTTGTGGGTTCGACCCCCGACATGTCTGGTCTATCCTTTAGCAAGATGCCAAATTTCTTCCTGCTCCATAGTACTTGTAACTGTACCCACTGTAAGTCCATTTGGATAAAATAATCTTCTAAATGACCCAATTGTAATATTACCCCAAACCATTCTTGACAGAATATGCAGAAAATCACCTGTGATCTTAATGGTTGTATTACTAAATACATCATAAATAAATATATTGCTAAATATTACAGGTTTTATTCGACTGCCTCTTTTCCATGTCATATTTTGTTTACAATAGGGCTGGGTGATAATTCCATATTATCGTTTATCGTCTTTGAGTGGTAATGTATCACGTAATTATATAACTACTGTCATATTCACAATGGCCCCCAGCTAGAAATTGTGTGTTGCGTAAAGTTCTCTGATTATTGTGACAGTAAATGTCCATCATATGGTCCAATCCTAGTTTACCAACTAATCTACAGGTAATTCCATGAAAGCTGATTGGTTTGACCCCCTTCACTTTTAACGCCTCTTGTGTGTTAAATCCCCTGGTAATCAGCATTTAAAACCCGGGGGCCTACAGCTGTTGTGGTCACTAACCTGGAAGTACTTTGGCCCACTTGACCATGCGCACCATCTGCTTTCCGGCCAGCCGGTTGAGGCTGGACAACAGGTGGTTGGTGGTGTCGGGCTGGGTGTTGTCGTAGCCCGAGAAGACCTCCTCGGGCTCGATCAGCTCCAGCACACTGCATATGGAGGGCGGCAGGAAAGGTGTGACCACCCCCGGGGTGTGGGGCACCAGCGCACTGGCAGCACTGGCGTTCAGCTCCTTCTCCGATGAAAGGTACGCCCCTCCGCCGCCAGCAGGGGGTGTTTGACCGTCCTTGGAGCCTTGCAAGTCTTCGCTCACAGTCTTCATCTTGCCTAGCTTCTTAGACTTGCGTGCTGTGGGGAAGAAGATTATTGATGATGATGAGGATTGTTTAGAGATAATCTGAGTGAGGTGAGTGCGTGTTTCTGATGGGTATAGAAATTAGTATAATTTTAGCTCATCGCAATTTATCCGGATTTTTAACTTCTAATTCTGTTCTTTGTGTGAATAATTGTCTTGTTTTTTCTGCTATCCATCTGGTCGTGACATTGTCCAATTCTATTTAACGTCACACACCAAGGGGATTAATTAAAATAAATGATTCTGCCTTCACTTTTTTAAAAGGAAATCTGTTTTCTCTTTGGCGTAGGAAGTGGTAATGTTAAAGTGGAAAAGCATGTCAGGATGCACAGTAGGATGTGAAGCAGGACTTGGAAACTGTCCATCTTCAAACCACTTAAAGTGTCTCATAGATGAACAGTGATGATTCTGTTTGTTGTAAATTATTGTTTCATATAGTGAATATTTGTGAACACATTTATTTTCCAAAGCAAGAAAATCTTGCCAAGACAAGGAATTAGAGACAACCATCTCATGTACAAACGCATACTTGTGGACCGCTAGCCCACAATTAGGTGTCTAAATTTAACTTCGACAAGAGCTTTACATCAGAGTAACACTATCAGTTTCAAGCCAGCATATACTTGATTCCCAGAAAGACACTCAGGGTTACCCGGGAATCGTCATTATTCTGCCATTTACTTCCTATGGAGCTGTAACGCAGCAATTTGTGACATTGCTGACAAAAAAAACCTGATAGAAACACAATTTATCCTGCACCAGTTAAATGACAACAGCAATGCGATTATGCTTTAGGCTATTACATTTCACACATATTTATTCCCTGTGAACAGCTGGCTTGTATTTTGTTTTCCCGTTTATAACAAATCCAAACTACCCATGCACCCTTGACTGCTGTTGGGCCTAAACTTGCAAACTATTTTTACCCACTTCATTAAATAATACTAACGATTCGTTTAGTCTATCGATGATGCTGAAGAGAACAAATCAAATCAAAGCCATGTTTCCACAAACACAGCCTTACAGTAGTAAGATGACACTGGCATCACTTGTGTTTACAGGAGACGTTTCCTGTGTATGCACATAGATAAATTAAACTTGACTGTGACCCCACAGAATGTGTCTAAAGTGCTGAAATGTTGCTTAACTTTTCACCCTTTTTTTTCAAACGCTAAGGGCTCGAGTTTCCGGATGGCGCTAATGTAAATGCCAATTTTGCTGGGCGCAAGGTGTCTTTTCTTTCGCCTGGGCGCGTTTGCTAGTTTCCCGGCGTGCCACGACATCGCTTGCACTGAAATGGGCGTGAGGGCGCAGTAGAGGCTGTGTCAGTCAAAATCAGGTTTCCCAGTGCTAGTTTGGTGTCAAATATAACCAAATATTGCCCTAGCGTCTCCGCCTGGTCAGACCATGTCTTTGTGTTTTGTGTCGTTTCTGGGCTTCAGGCGAAGGTGCACTAAGCACAGACTTCACACAGGCCACTTTTGTGTTTGTTATGTTGGCCTATTTTATAAATAATTTAACTAATGACTAATGTCCTTAACCTTTTTCATCACAAAACAAAATATATACACGTGTATCATGGTGGTTTATTTGAGGTGCCATATTTGCGGACTTGGCGACTGTGCACCTTGCGAACAAGGACATCACTTTTGACAGTTTGACAGTTTCCTCCTGGAAAAAGCTTTTCTGCCGTCTATTACGAAACTGGCAGTTTGCCGTGACAGAGAGCGTGCTGCTGTTAAAGGGAAGGAGCTGATTTGATTGGCCGTAATTGAAGACAGCCCCCACCACTCATACTGATCATTTATTCATTCTAATCCAACCCTTTTGCAACTGCGCCACTGTTGCGCCTGATTACCGCCACGTCCCAAAATTAGCATGTATTGGCCACACCTTAGATCAACTTGCACCGTGGACTTACGCCGTGTGCCTCCACTTGCGCCTTGACCGGGAAACTATGGTGCTAAATATTTTTTAATGTAACATCTGTCAACGGGTATGCAGTGTTTGATAAATAATAAAATGGTTACTACAAATGACATACATACAGTACAAATTAATTATGAATTACACAATGCATATTAATTCACCACAGAACACACGCACACACACACACAAGCATACGCATGACTCCAACAGGTCCTACTTTCATTTCGTGTTAGCGGAGAGGAGTTCACACAAGCTGACTCAAATGTCAGATCTGAGGCACACGACACAGAACCAATGTGGAGTAAAATTGTGTCCGTACCTCCCAGATTCATGCCAGCTTGGAGGCACTTCCGTACCCGACAGGCCGGGCAGTTTTTTCTTCGGATCTTGTCGATGATGCAGTCGTTTCTACCGGCACACAGGTAGTTGTGTTGACCTGACCAAAAGACATTGCAAGGAGTCAGTTTAACTGTTATTATAGTGATACACAGCAGAAGAAATAGACTTGAGTATTTAAAGCATATTAAACGCATTTTCGCACATAGCCAAAAGGGGGCATTTGTTCACGAGGAGAAGCAAATACTTGAGAGTGCATGCCCCTCCCACACCTGAGAGCTAATAGGCTCACACTGATCTCTATCCCTCCCCTTACGTACCACCCGCAGTTTCCTTCACAGCTGGGGCAGAAATTAGAGGTTCCCGAGGGCACTATTAATGCAATCGAGGTGTGTACCTTTAAAACATGATGAATAGTAGAGTGACTGGTTGAAACTAGACTCTGTCTGTGGGTGTTTGTAATCTAGGTCAACACACAGAGAGCCACAGAATGTCTAGCATTATCAGCAGCGAGCGTTGTGAAAGCTATTGAAATTACGATCGCTCCACTCTCACAATCTACAGTGCATGACTGACGGTGCTTTCTATGTGGCACAAAGGTACCGCGGCTTCCTCACAGCCGGGACATCGGCTGCAACTAGGCTGTCCCCCGCCCCCCGCCCCCCGCCCCCCGCCCCCCGCGACAGTGACGCTAACATGGCGAGAATCCCTCCTGCCTGCTGCCTAGCCTTTAGCTAAACCCAATGATCTCCCATTTCGGACCGCTTCCTTCCGCTCCGCTAGCCCTCGACTGTACGTGCCTCTCCTCCTCCACTCTCTCTCTCTCCGCCTGCATCTCCATCCCTCCCTTATTCCTCTCTCCACACGTCCGCCAGCTTTTGAGCACCACACACACACACGCACACACACACACAGGAGCGTTCCCCTCTGCGTGCACGCAGACACACACACAGACATCCTTTCACTCCGGGGCCAAAGCTGGTCCTCATGACGCTGAAATGTACGACAACTGCAAATACACACACACACACACAAAGCATGCGCACGCACGCACGCACGCACACACACACACGCACACACACACACACACACACACGACAACACTGATGGTCATGCGAAGTGACCTAGCATCGCAGGACCCCGATACAGGAGGTTGCTGTGCGCATGCACCCCCCGAGACTGAATTCAGTCGTGTGCATGGAAGCGTGCACGCCTATGCATCGGTGCACAAGTCAACTTGAATGCATAACGGCTGCGTTCATGTATCTTTTATCTAAGTGTTAAATGCGTGCCAGCCCTATGCGCGTCACCGCGCCGTCCGTTAGTGAAGCGTGATTCTGCCCTTGACGGTACGCACTATTGACTGTTGACTACGGTGCTGTATTTGCACAGAGGGGTTGAGCAGAAGTTGTTTTCCGAGCTCGCAGGAGAAGTGCGCAGTGTGTCTGTCTGGCTGCTGCCAAAAGCCAAGGAACCGAGCTACACGCATAGAGGCAGCAGCTGTAGCCCTGCCACTATTTCTGGCGAAATCACATGACCGTTACATAAGCCCATTTTTCTTGCTCTAAAAAACAGTAAACTGCGACACAGGAAGCACAACGCAGCCGTCCAACCCCCCACCTCCCTTCTCCAAATAAACGTGCACGTGCACGTGCGCGCGTTGGGTCAGACCAAATGGCGATGCAAAAAAATCGCAGAGCCCTTCTGTCTTGCTCATTCCCAGGAATTCTGTTAATAACTGTTAAGTGAACAGAAATGCACATTATGAGACACTATGGGGTTGAATGTGTCCTGTGTCTATGCTTGTGTGCGTGTGTGTGTGTGTGTGAGTGACTGACTGAAACAAAGAGAGAGTGAGACTGAGATACAGTTTTATTTATTCATTTATCACGTGTACATTTGCAAAAACATTTATTCATTCATTCAACTTAGGATTCCCATCTCTAGAAGGGTCATCTGGATTTTTTTTAAAAACAGTAAAGGTCTATAAGAGATGCTCTGCAACAACAGTCACATTTTCCATCGACACACCCACGACACCCTACTTCCTCAGACATTTCACTTGTGCCTTTTTTCCTGAAAACTGTCCCGTTGCTACGATGCTTTCCGTCAACTTTAAACGGCAGATGGCAAAGACGTTTCTTAACGGGGTCCAGCTGATGATGTCACGATCTGGCGTACAGCCCACCGAGTGTTTTCCTGTCCACTTCATCGCACAAGGAGATGCTTTTGAGTGGGAAATACGCTGTCACGTGGGAGCCCCAGTGAAACAACAGAACAAAATCACTGCTACTACTGCTTCCACACTTGCTGTGCCCACTTCGCATGTGGCCTAATTTATTGTCCTTAACCTGCAATAATTAAATAACAATTGAAACGGATACCCATATTGTTACCCGCTACTGTAAAAATAGCATCCCAGAATAGTACAGCAGCCCTGTGCACATAGCGTAGCATTTTTTTGTCAGTTGGATGTAAGCATCTTTACTCACTGGCTACTATTAGACACAAGATAGCCTATAACTGCGGCTGAGCAAGAATAATGTGGCTTGCTGCCATTTACAGTAAATGGGTGGTGTGTAATATCTGGCCACTCTCACATGCACAGGGGTTGTGTGCTTCATTGTGTGCACCGTTCAATCGCATGCTTCCAGTTCCTCTCCACACAATGCTCCACAAGTCCACTTGAAGGCACTTGGTGATCGAAAGGCAAAATGCAAATTCTGCTTAGGTATGCATGTATACACCGAAACCGCAGGTTTAAAAATAATATTCAAATTGTGCAGTGATATTTTTCCTTCCACCCAGTCTTTTTAATTAAATATAATATTTTAGCCAAAAAACGTCAAACAACTAGTATATACTTGCAGAACTGTTGCTGTTGTGACCTAGTACAGCACAAAAACAACGTGCTCGCATATGCAAAAAAAAAACCCGGCCTTGCAGTTGGATGGTTCATCCATCTTATTGGACAGCACACAAACAGCTGTGTTGGACACAGCCCTCCGCAATTTAGTTTCACTGTCTGGAGAATTATAAAAGACACCGAGGAAGTAAATAGAAGCTGCTATTTTGTTTACTAATGTCTCAACCCGTTCTGTGATGCATTCTATTAGTTGTGCATTGCTGCATGCAAAGTTTGTCCTGATTGCTTTCTTTTATGAAATATATAATATGAACTGTTTAATGTATTCTTAATTATCTCAATTTATTAGACATTGCTTCTAACAGAGGATATGGTTAAATAATGTTTTAATTCATAAATAACAAAAAATATCCATTATGATTTGCAGTTATTTATCTCTTTCGTCTTTGACTCAAAGGAAGTGCTTTCAAATTATACTTCTAAAACATCCACTCTTTAATTTGCGTTACAGTTTGGAAGGGAGCCTTCCACGTCTGAAAAATGTTAACATCCAAAACATTTGCCTTCTTATCCACAACAACATATTTCCGTGCAACACAAATCACATCAACCCCTACCGTATACCTTGTCAAGTGTTGCAAACATAATTTCCTGTGTATCAAAAAAGATCAAATTGTCAGTCTTAAAGATTTGACTCCCTACTCACCAGAAAAGCATATCGAGTCACTCCATAACATTTCCACTACAGTATGTTATTTAATAACTTTTATGAAATGATTTGTATGGTTCCTCTGTGTGCATGTGTGTGTGTGTGTGTGTGTGTGTGTGTGTGTGTGTGTGTGTGACATCCTGAACACAGTACACAAAAGCAAAAGCCAGATAAAAATAAAGACAATGATCTTTTACTAATGACCTGTAACGGCCCAATAATGTCAGCATAATAATACCATCGGGAGGGAGGTGCTATTCTCCAGCGCTCTTCCTATCAACAACAAACCAATCAGCAGTGAAAACACCGATAAAGCCAATCAGATCTGCGCTGCTTATTTGGCTGCGCACAAAAGGTGCGACCCTACGCGCTCCGAGGTCCCATTTTGCATTGATGTCAAAGAACAAAGGTTTCACCTGCTGGAGGAAGCGATGCTGGTCTGATTAAACCACCAAGTGCTGAAGGGCCTGCAGGTCATGCGAGGGCACGGAAGTTGAGGGCAGGGCAGGAAACGGCATGCATTTCTATCTCTGTACCACATGTACTATTTATATACATGCGAGTTATATTAATAACTCACATTATCATAATATACATCAGTGGTTTTCAAAGTGTGGTTGGGTTGTGAGATTTCGCAATTGTTTTATACTGTACATTTTTAATATAGTTTTATAGTTTAATATCGTTGTACATGTTTCAACGGTCTTCGTGGTTGTTTATAAAATGATATATTTCATGCTATATGTTATGCTATTATCATAACGCATGTGCGCGTGCGCAAGAGGGGGTCACAAGCTATGAACAATTTCTTTTTGGGGGCTATGGCTTAAAAAGTTTGAAAACAACTGCCCTACGTGCGCTGTACATGTGTTTTCCATTATGGGATTGTAAATGGGGACAGCCCGTAAATCAGGTGTCCTTTACTGTGTGTGCGTTGTTTGTAGATGTGTCTATTTGTAAAAGGGGCTTTCAAAGGAATCTACAGTTTAGGCAGTTATTAAGGCACCATCGGATAAGAGGCCTTATCTGCAGCTGCTTTCTCCAGAATATAGGCCTATTAATTCCTACCTAATTCAGTTTATCTGTAATATCTGTATTGCTACCGAGTACCGAGGTGTGCGATCAGCGCGGGTGGGCGGTTCCCCTCAACCTTCCTCTGAGATTTGATTGAGGGGCGGACCTGCCAGTCAACAGTCCACACAGCACAATGCTTGTCCTCAGATGACTCCTGCAACCAGAGAGGAGGAACCAAAGACTAGGTTTTGAGTTTGACACGAGCACCATGGAAACCGTGATCCAGCCACATTACAGAAGCACGACGAGGCCATAACAAGGCTGAATAATGTCTCTGTAAACCTCTCCATTCAATGAGAGACCAGGAATAATAATACGTAGTGAGTTAAAAGCAGGGTTGACTATTATTACAAAGCACCCACATGCCAAGCCACTGATGACATGTGAATAATGAGCTGGCGTGGAAGTCTTTGAATCTTCCAGCGCACCACATGGAGCCGTTTATTGAACGCAGATGTCTAGTATCAACAAACCAGCCAAAGGAACGCAGGGAAGACGAGCGCGAACACATTTTGTGTATTTCCAACTTTTCATTATTGCCGAGGATGTTGAGGCCTACTGTCCCAGGAGATATGATAAGGGTGATTTGTTTACAGCTGCTGGGCTCCACCTTACATTATATATATATATATATATATATATATATATATATATATATATACACATCTTATGGCTATGTACACTCTTAGGCCACTTTATTAGGTACACCTTGCTAGTACTAGGTTGGACCCGCTTTTGCCTTCAGAACGGCCTTAAATCTTTGTGGCATAGATTCAACAAGGTGCTGGAAACATTCCTCAGAGATATTGGTCAATATTGACATTATACAGTAGCATTATCTTGCTGCAGAGTTGTCGGCTGCACATCCATGATGCGAATCTCCCGTTCTACCACATCCCAAAGCTGCCCTATTGGATTGAGATCTGGTGACTGTGGAGGCCATTTGAGTACAGTGAACTCATTGTCATGTTCAAGAAACCAGTTTGAGATGATGTGAGTTTTGTGACATGGCGCGTTATCCTGCCGGAAGTAGCCATTGGTAGATGGGTAGGCTACACTGTGGTCATAAAGGGATGGACATGGTCAGCAACAAGCCCAAAGTGTGCCAAGAAAATAGCCTCCACACAATTACACCACCACCAGCCTGAACCGTTGATGCAAGGCTGGATGGATGCATGCTGTTATGCTGTTTACGCCAGCCCTACCAACACTACCAGACCCTTTCTCTGAAAGATCTGAACGTTTCTCTGAACGATCTGAACATTTCTCCAATCTTCTGTTGTCCAATTTTGGTGAGCCTTTGCAAATTGCAGCCTTAGTGACCTGTTCTTAGCTGACAGGATTGACCCCGTGTGGTCTTCTGCTGCTGTAGCCCATCTCCTTTAAGGTTCGACGTGTTGTGAGTTCAGAGATGCTCTTTTGCATACCTTGGTTGTAAAGTTATTTGAGTTTTTCTATCAGTTTGAACCAGTCTGGCCATTATCCTCTGACCTCTACCATCAACAAGACATTTTCACCCAGAGAACTGCCGCTCACTGGATATTTTCTCTTTTTCTGACCATTTTCTGTAAACCCTAGAGATGGTTGTGCAGGAAAATCCCAGTCTGGTTTGAGTGCCACGTTCAAAGTCACTTAAATCACCTTTCTTCCCCATTCCGATGCTTGGTTTGAATTTCAGCAGATCGTCTTGACCGTGTCTACACACCTAAATGCATTGAGTTGCATTTAGGCG
>JAODLI010044804.1:0-17327 GCA_027575585.1 Percopsis omiscomaycus
GATTAGCCCCACAGGTGCGCCTCCTTTAGTTTGATTGTGGGACTATTTAAGTTCTGCCAACAGCGCTATGTGCTGTTAGTCATTATTTTGGCTTATGCCCTGTACGTTTGTGTTCCCTTTTTATATTAAAACTACGCTTTAGAGCGTTGCACCCGCAATCCCGCCTGTGTGTGTTCCTCTGGCTCGCGCTTATTCCCGCTCATCACACACAGACCGCTACAGACAGTGACACGTAGTTTTGTATTTATTTAGTAAATTCTGTCAGCACAGTAGGATATCGATCGGAGTCAAACGTAGCCTAATTATGTCGGTATGAAGATAAAACTTCGTCAAGCTATCTGGACTCATGAGTAACGTAGGCCCAATTAAAGAAAACCAGAAAAGATAAATGTCTGTGGAAAATACATAATGTGTTGCTTCAGGGCAGGGGGAGATAGTGCTCAGCTTCCATACAGTGAGAATAGGAAAACCAGCAGAAAGGTGTTTATGCTTTTTTTATGTGATTCGTTTAAAAAAATAATGTTAAGTTGATTATTTCGAGGCTATAACAGGTGGGGTCCGCACACGTGGGCTGGTGGGTCTGAAACGGTTCTGAATTTGTACCCCAGTCCGCCCCATATAGCCAAAGCTTTCTGTGTCAAAAGAAACTTGTATGCATACTTTATTAAATGTGACCTTTCATTCAATTCCATAGGCCTATTATTTTGGTCCGATCACTGTGTAGGCTGTAGACTATGTCATATCTGAGTGTGAGGTTTAGCCAACTATTCACATGCACCAAATCCAAAATAGTTTTCTCAGCAGTCGCTGCCCACAACGTCATTGTCGGCTTTTTTTCTGCCTATGCAACCTTATAAAGGCAGTATGCTGCTTAGAGCACGATCCTGAAGTTTTTCTGTCAACGGCGGTTATCGTGTTCTTCAACAGCGCTAGCTAAAATGAAGCTGAGGCTTGCAGCGGTGTGTTTCTTCAGCTTCGTGTGGCTGGCTGACTGCGCACCACCGACCTGCTATTCCAGAGCGCTCGGTTTGAGCAAAGAAATAATGACATTGCTGGATAAGATACATACGTATCATCGTACGGTAAGCAGTTTAATATTAAACGCATGTAACTCTTCACCCTAATTGGTTTATTTTTGTGTCTGTTTGTTACACTAATAACCGTGTTTGTTGGCGTGCAGAAAACTTGTGCTGAGGTTCTGCCCACGATCTTCATCGATATACACGTAAGTTTATATCAACAACAGCATTAGGAATGAGATCAGAACAGCCCATTATTTAAAGGCCCACACGACTAGAAGCTGCAACAAGCTAGGATAAATTAAACAGTAAAACACTTTCTTTAACCACGATTTAACGATACATTAGCACAACCCTAATATAATCTGTATAGCATGAACCTATACAAAATATGACGTACATTATCATTGGAAAGATAAATAAAAACACTCAGTTGCCTGTAATAATTTTGGATTAATAATTGAATTTGTATTTGAATTTGTATCCTACATATATTTAGTCCATTGTGCTTGTTGTGTGTTCTCATAGATTGTCTATGTCTTTTGTCTAGAATGCCTGCATCACTGCCAAGCTGCGCGATTTCCTCTATATATTGCTAAACCATCCTAATCAGTATTGTAGAGAACGCCCCAGAATGGTCCTCCTGAAACGTAAACTAGAAAACCTGTATGTCATCATTAGCAGACTTTGTTATCGGGTAAGTAGCGCTAGAAGGGTCTGACTTCTCAAGCCTAAGATGCCATTTCAAGAGAGCTTGACCCTCTTTTATTCATGTGTCTTCTTTCCACACAGGACCTTGTGTTTTTCACCGATGAATGCGAGGCCATTGACACTGGCCACGGTTCTCCTCGCTATGGAGAGGATAGGCTGCAGCTTCTGCTAGAAGAAAGATGATCTCGACACGAGGGATAGGCCTATACTCACCACCTACAATCACACAAATAAACATACCAATAATATGCACCAATATAAATACCAATTAATGGATGCTACAGTATATAGCCTATTTATGGTTATCATAAATGGAACACAAGCTGGTAGCAACATAGCTGGTAGCAACATCGGTGCAGTGCTGTTTCACCTCCTAAACCAGATTTTGTTATTGGCAGCGTTGGACACTCATGTTAAACAGCATGTGTTCTTACATTCCATCAAAGAGTGGAGAACTTTCCACAGGAAATTTGCTAAATGCCAGTCATGCCTTCAGAAACCTTAAAATAATAAACCAAAAAGAGATGTTTGTGAGCACGGCTCGTCGCCTTTCCAGAGCTCATCAAACGTCTCCATATCGTTAAGAAAAATATGTTGTGTTATCATAACCAGTGGCATGACCACGATGTACTATGCCGAATTTGTGAAACTTTTGTTTTTTAAACATGGTATTGAGGAGTGTTACCTACAGTATGCCTGAAATGGACTTATGTCATACCTGATGGCGGTGCTGTTTATACCTTGGACATGGTTTAGAGAGCAAAAAAGTATTTATAGCCTTAAGGAATTATGCAAATAATAAGTCCTTGTTGTCATAAACATATCAGGAACAAATGTAAATGTGTATGTAGTTTGCAGTTTATTTGAATCACTGTACACATTATATATGTACAGGTTTTTCATAAATTGTGATAGAAATCCATATTTTGTCTTGTTTGGGTGTTTTCTTTGTAGTCTCTAAGCTTTTGTAGGTGAGCAAACATTTTGAATCAGGAGCCACACTGGGTTTTAAATGCCAGTTGAGGGGGCACAGCATTTTTCCTTTAAAATAGGCCTGAACATTACATTGAGTTTGACAAATACAAATTGTGTGTCGCCTATCTGCATATAAGCATAGTAATATCTGTGGAATACTAACTAAATCTGTGACTTGAGAGCTCTATCGGATTGAAATTTACACTATGATCATCTTCTGGGAAGTGCCACTGATACTCAGCATGAACAATTCAAGGTCTAATGCTAAAGCCCAGTCTGTCAGTCAATGTGGTGCCCTATGTTGAAACACTTTAAATGTGATGGTTGATTACATTTGTAATGGTTTTGAGGGTAGGAGAAATATGTAACCTAAATAATCTGCAGATACGCCTTTGTGAATGTGTAGATGAACTCCTAATTAATGGTTGGTTCCATGCTATCTCTTAATTTTGGAAGTTTTGGAAATGTGGCTTTACACACTTTCTGTTAAGAAGAATCATTTATAATATAGACCATTGATTTATTGCATGCAATATGATCTTAATTCAAATAACTTTGCTATGTCATACTGAATGAGTAATCTATAGCAAGCAATGTTGTGTATTGGGGATTTTCTATTAGTGGGCTCTGGCGCCCTCTATTGGTAGTACTTTCATTCATGTTCTACCTCTATTCTCAAAATATGGAATATTTGTGGAATTATTACAAGCAGATTATTTATTTATTATTATTAGCAGATGCTTTTCAGAAGCGACCTATACACTATTGAAGGGAAGGTAGGGGTTATGAGTTTGGCTCAAGGCCCAGGATTGAACATGCAATGTTTTGGCCTGGAGACAAACATTACTGGACCAGTCCAGGGTCTTGCACCTCTGTCTGTCAGATAGACTTTGATTTAGTTACTATATTGTCCATTACTTTGCTTGGTAATATATAATTATTTATACTTGCGTAATGCCAATAATGGGTTTTTTTGTCTTCCATTTTGGTTTGGAGTGGTTTTCTTTTCCTTGCCTGATTGGGGGATGAGGTATGGGGGTGTTGTTATTTCCATGTGAACTGTGGGCCTGTGCAGCCCTTTGAGACTGTAATGTGATTAAGTTCTGTGATTCAACATAAACTTCACTGTCCTGTCTCCAGAATTTGGTTGGAACCAAACTCTTCATTTGTTTACTAAATAATCTTTTTGCAGTTTTAACAGTGTCTACATGTGTTCATGACACATTGACTTGTATAAGGTTCCCCCTGGTAAATGTCAGTGTTCTTCTTCTTAAGGCTCAATTCAATTTACATTACTCATAGTCTAAACATGGCTCAAACACTGATCTAATAACAAATAAAAATTACTACAAGTACTTTGGATCCCGTGCCCAAGTGGTCTGACATAACTTAAGATAGTGTATAAAATTAAGGACAACTTATTTTTGAATTTAAGCTTTATAAATTGGTCAAAATACATTTTATAACATTTACAGCATTTAGCAGATGCTTTTATTCAAAGCGACTTATAATAAGTACATTTGTCAATAGCTGAATAGGTCATACGTCAGTCCTCATATAGTATAATAAGTTATTGTACTCAAAACAAGCACTTATAAAAGTCAACACTTAAAATAAGTAGTGCTCCTATACAGTAACTGGTTGGTAATACATTTCCAGTCTATACTTTCCACAGGGGTGCCGCTACAAATTTTGGGCTGTGTGAGAGAACTTACTTATGATAATGATAACACTAATAATAATAATAATGGTTTGTTAGGGCCCTTGTCAGTGCAGGGCCCTTGGATTCGTCCTAACCCCCTCTTATGGCGCCCCTGTTCTTCAATTAGGTTAGAATTGTCATGTTTCAGAAGAAACTTAAACAGGAGTGAACCCAGAAGCACGACTCAGAGACAGGAGTGACTTATAAGGCAAGTTTAGTTAACAGAAGTAGTCAGGCAGGCAGGCTCCCATGCAGGTAAGCAGTCAAAGAGCAGGCAAACAAATCCAAATCCGTTAGGCAGAATACAGGTCCGGGAAACAGGTGCAAAATGGGTCTAGACACGGTCAGGATAATCAAACTAAGCTATGGTAGGCTGGAGACTCTAGACAATCTGGCAAGGAACTAGTGCAAGAGGCCGGTATAAATGCCCAGACTGACGAGGATGATGAGCTGCAGGTGAGTAGGTAGGCGGGGATCAACCAGGTGAAGGGAATGAGGTGAGATCAAGAAGGAGGGGAAAACTGGAATCTGAAATGACAGGAGAGTTAGTGAATTAGAACAAAATAACATGACCCTCTAAAATAATGTTTAAGAGCTGGAGAGATTCGTGACAAGAATTTTCCAAGGTGACTATAAAATTGAGTGATATTGAGGGGAAAATAAGACGTTCTTTTAAACAAGCTCCCATAATTACCACATGTGGCTTCTTTAGATTTAAAGCCACACAGATATCCAAGTTAAATTTTATTTTATTAAGGGAAAAAAGAAACACCATGTTTAAACTGCAAGGGGTTAGGTAATTCACAATCTTATGTTCTGTGACATTAGACTAAAACGCATGTTAAGTGCTGCACTATAAAAAACTAAAAAACATAATTACCATTTAGCCAAAGGGTGACAGAAATCCTTCTCTGCTGAATTGGATTACATTGTAAAAGACAGATCAGAAACTAGGCCTAATTCGTATTAAGAGTTCAGTGAAGTTGTGATTTACTTTTGTTTATTAGGTTTTTAGGCAATTTTCCATCACATTTAACACATTTATTGTGTCTTAAAACAAATGCAGCCTCATTAGTCTAGATAAGAAAGTTTTTTTCCCCTAAATGTCCAATAAACATTGCCCACCAGTTGTGCAGCTATATTATTTGGCTGTAGGGGCTTGTTTCAGAGTTTTAGCGTTTAAAAACTTTTAGATGTCAGTTGCCCCTCCTGTCAACAGTAAATGTACCCTGTAAATGCACAATAGTTTCAGTGAATAACATGCTGAAATAATTTTCTAGCACAGGGTCATTTGAGGGCTTCTATTGCAGCAAAACATTGTTAACATAATACCTCAACCTGTACATTCAAAGGAGGACAAAATGCTTTAATTGTATTATTTTACGCACACAACAAAATCAAACTGTTAAACAATTCTCCCTTGTGAAAAATACACAGAAACCAAAAGTTTATGTAGGACTACATTTCATTATGATTTCATAAAAACGAAGGCCTGTAAAACACTGCACTCTAGAGGTCAAGATAAGTATTAATAGGTCTACACGTAATTTACAACGTAGTCCCAGTAGGTCCAAGGAGATTTCAACTCTTTGCTAGACCTATATATACCTACCGAAACAAAAGTGTTATCTTTTATTCCATAGCTGGCTATAAACTGGTGTCTGTTTGGCCCTTGGACAAAAAGTATAATGTTTTGTTCCCATTGTCCATTGCAGTGAGATAGGGTTGATAATATTCCATGTGTAAAAAGATCTTCTAGTAGATCTACATTCTCATTGTTTATGTAGGCCTACATGTAGACTGCAAGCACTATAGCCTGTTGCAATTTGGATGCTTCAAATATGCCATTGAGATTAGATTCATTTAGAGTAGGGTATAGATATGCCTACCATGACATTTGGTGTTATTTATCCTAGTTAGAAACCTGATTTTTAAGCATTGTTTACTCTTTTTTATTTTATTTGACACACGGACATGGCAGTTTATTCAATTGAATATCGCAGCAACCTTTTAAACCGTATACCTTCTCAAATAGAGCACGCCTACATTAACGAAAGCAGACTAGCTGTAACACCATTGTGAACCATTGTGACAATGTTTTCACTTGATTTGGTTTTCACAGCAGAGTAGATGCTGGCAATAATTCTATAATTGTATCTAACAATTCACACATTATTTGGTACTTAATTCTTTGGGTTACGTCAATTTAGAATAGGCTATAGGTATTCAACGAAATCGTTTAAAACAGTTTTGATATTGTTAAAATAGGCTAAATGTTATTTTTTCATGCAATTGCATGATATGGGGCTCTGCTACTCCAACTTTTAACAGTAGGTGGTGGTATGGTATTTTACACCGCCTATTTTAGGTTTTTAGGAATAATATGGGATTGAGGTTAATAAGCTTTCACCTGCAATCGATTCATTTTGAACTACAATTTGTGTTTACAGGTTCTATATAAAATGTAGGCTACTACCACGTCTCGTTTATTTGTTGATTATAAAAGCCTATAGGCTAAACATTAAAACATAAAATTTAATTTAGAAATGGCTCAGTAAATTTGATCAACCTTTGTAACTTGAAATTCTTAATTTACAAGGATACTTCAGACGAGGACATAATTGTTGCAGGATAGAGTTATAGTTATTAGGTTTCCTTATTGTAGACCTATGGTTTTTTTAATCACCGTAGACTATAGGCCAATCGCCTTTCCCGAGGAAACTTTTTTTTTAAACTATTTAGCACCTATTATCCAACTATTAATATTATTACTCCCTAATGACCATTTAAACATATTTAATTAAGAAATTCATAGAAGGTGTAGGCTTTTAGCCTTTACATTGAATGGTGGAACATTCGCCCATTAAATGGAGCGAGAAGGCCTATAGACGTAGCCTACGATCGAATTTTGACGATTAGGCCTTTTGTGATAGGGCCTATTTCAATATGTAAATTATTCCAAGACATCAAAATCTCATGGAAAGTTTTAAATCCCAATTCACGCAATTAAACGTAGGCCTACAGCTTTATATTATAGCCAGAACTCTATTGCGGGCTACTGCCCGAAATATACACCTTTTAATATGTCTAGGCCTATAGGCCTACCCATGGCTAAATAGGCATATACTGAAAAAGATAAAGACTATTTTATTTTCATTTACACGTTCCATATTTAAACAGACTGAATAAACTAAAACTTAACGAGCAACGTGGATTTTCATGTGTAGGTCTACATTTTAATTAAACCAATAGCCTACATTTCATTGTAGCCTAGGCTACTGTTTTTCATGTCTTAGATTATTTATAGAAATATATACGAACATTATACTAAGTTTGGAATACTAATTTTAGAAATAGCCTAGGTCTACCAAATAACTGTGGCCTTAGCTGACTAGTCAGTTGAGGGAAAAAAAAGGAAAATCCTCATATTTAACCCTAAATTGTCATGTGAGTTTGGTGTGCAAGGAGATTACTACAAACTAAACGGCGTTTCTCTCTTGAGTTAACTTGTCATTGTGATCCTTTGGATAATATAAACAAGTGAGATTTGTTTTCATTGTGGCTCCTGGTAAGATAAAGAGCAGGACTATAAAAGAAAGTAAAACTTGAAAGAAGTGGAGAATCCCCTTTGGCTCTTTTGTGTCAACTGGCTCCGATTTCAGATAGAGCGTTCATCCGTGTGATTTCTAACCTATTGCAATTACTTATTTATGAATTGATCCCTCGGGGGGAATTTAACCGATTAGAGTTTTCGATACGTCGCCTTTATAGAACCGGCTACTGGAGCCGTCTTACATAGTGAGCAATTATCAAAATTCTTGAAGAAAAAACAGGAAGCCCGCGATTTAGTTGTTTCACATGCTGCTTTTGAATGCTGAGATTAGGCTTGGACAGGAAACGAAAGCAGCGAGAGAACTGCTGCACGTCCCAGTCCCCCGTTGACATTTTAGGAATGATAAAAGTTCCGTCTTGCCTGGAGCTACAGCCTCACTGGAGCCGCCTGGGTCTGAGGCAGATTGCCGTTGCTCATTATAGCAATTATTTTACTCCAATTTAACCCCTGCCTCAATGACCTGAACGTCAAGAAAAAGCCTTTAAAACTGGACTGGTCTGTAATTTGCCCATATCTGATAGCATTTTGTTATTTAAGTCTTCTTGGTGACAGCAATTGAGTTGAACATTTATACGTTTTCAAATCGTTCCTTCATGCGCTTCAGGAATGTCAAGTGGACTATAGGCTATGTGACTGGTAGCTTTTCTATAGTGCCACCTGGCCCATTTAACGCCCAAAACTATTTTTAAAAGTAGGCTAGCCATGCGAATCATTTACCAACCAATATTCTTTACATTTATCTTAAGTGTTTTGAATTCCTCACAACGGTGACCCCCACCCTCTGAGCTCTTATGGCGCCAACAAAATCTGGTAAGTTATTTCAAAGCAATGGGCAACAGCTGTAGAAATACATTCAATTTTTTTCTCAGTTAAATTGCATGTGACAAGTTTTAATCCAAATTTTAAATCAACACGCACTGCAAAGGTTTAAAGCGTGTACCCTCTCATCAGCATCAGCTTTTGAAGGACCAAGGCCTTACAGGCTAGAAAATAATTAATGAACACTATATAACTCGGACATAGCCGTCCAAGAGTTATTTAATTCTCTAATTGGACTCACTAACCCTGTTTGTTTGTCACGTATTAACTTTTAACTAAAAGACATGCAAATTTTGACAATCACAATTACACTCTGTGGCTAATGCATATATTTGCGATTTTAAGTTGTGGCGCATTCTAGAAAAAATACTATACTGATTTAATTTTCATATTATCCTATAATCTAGATCAATAAAGCTCTGCATCCCTAATTGGTGCCCTAAAATGAAGTCTCCCTTAGAAAACAGCCAATAAATGTGAAATAATTGTACAGCCATAGGACCCGAACAAAATGTAGCTTAATCTTATTCAAAACAATTATCCCTGTTATTCTGATAATGACAGTGACAAATTATCTAGTTAAGATCCAGGCACAATGCTATTGTGACAGTCAAAAGGAACAATTGCTTAGTGAAAAAGAATAAACAATTTATTGTTAATTTATGTCACAAATATATTCATATTATAAATGAGGATATTCTTCAAATATACATTATTTTTACAGTACACAAATCCCTTCCGAAGGGAATCAATCCAACAACAGACAGTGCTGTTATGATAAAATGCTGTGGTTCTCTAATTAAGCAAAGAGTGCACTGACAATGACACTGGGTTCCGCTTAATAAAAGCTTCTTTGTCACGCGACAACAGCCCACACAATCGATGACAGCCCAACCTACCTGGGGTTCTTATTTCTGTTGGTGCAAAACCTCGAACTGTGCACAATAGTGTCATTTGGTATACGTTTGTATATAACCCTTTAACCTAGCTGCAGGCCTAGTCTTAAACCAGCCTTGCACCGTGGCAAAGTAGCGGGTTATATTTGACACGTTGTGCCGCATATAGCCTTTTAAGTTGTCCATTCTTGATCATCCGATCGTGATATGTCATAAGTCTTCACCACTCTGAACCTACTGGCGTAAGCAATAGAGGTGGTGTGGAACTTGAGTCAGCTTGGCAGCAGCATGGGGGTCCCTCGGCTTTCTCAGGCCAGATGGTACATGCTGTATCCGACGTGAGCGGCGTACAGTCCTACCGGGGAAACCGGCAACGAGTGCCGCTGGAAAGGGTGTGAGGCGCCGTAGGACGCAGGGACGTGCGCGCCGAGAGGAAAGGAAATTCCGAATGCTGGGGGAAGCATGGGTTTGGCTGCCATTTTCAGTTTTTCTAGTTCTGCCTCCTGTAGTCGCTTGGCTTTGGCTCTCCTGTTCTGAAACCAGATTTTAACCTGCGTCTCCGTCAGGTTGAGCGAGCTGGAGAACTCTGCGCGCTCGGCGATGGAGAGGTACTGCTTCTGTCGAAACTTCCTCTCCAGGGCCAGCAGCTGTGACGTGGTGAAGGGAGTTCTGGGCTTTCTGTTGGTCTTGTGTTTTCTCAGGGGGCAGGCAGGCGGACTCAACCGTCCTGAAAAACAACAGACGTTTTAGAGCCCAAAACTTTTTTAGAACGTAAATCTACCAAAGACATGCTCGCACAAAACATAGCCTACATTAGCCTACATCGTTATTTTGTTACTTTAATGTGTTTTTTACTTCTGTACTGACACAATAACTTAAACTTACTTGGAGATGTGGGTGAAAAACGAGGAGTCTGTATCCACGAGCTCCTGTCTTTACTGTCCGGGCTTTCGGGTTTGATCAACACGTCCTCTTGCATGTTCATTATATCGCCCACTGAAAACGAGGAGCCCATGGCCAAAGAGGGAACTGAGGTATCCAGATTGGGCAGCGATCCCATCCTTGTGCCCAGCACTTGGGACGTTCCCGCAACCGAGTTATCTGGGGATGACAAGTCTCTGCTCGGCTTCCTGTCAGCCATTAGCGCCTCGACGCTAAAGGGCAGAATTGCAACTTTAGGTTTCCCCGTTTCCTCCGGAGCACTGAGACTGGTCTGCATCTCGCCTCTGCCGACGAGAATCGAACGTGAGGGAATGTCTTCAGTTTTCAAACCAACGGTTAAAGCTGACATGGCGATAGTTGGGGCCATACAGGTCCGACTAGTACTTGTGGGTACAACAACACGCGTAAGTATTGTGGAGAAGTTCAGAGAACAGTGGAGCGGTGCTTCTAATCTGACGGTATCCTCATGTTTATGAGACCAAAGTGGCTTACACTACTATAAGGCAGGCGTGGTGACCGCGATAGCCAATCAGCGATGAGATGGGCAGGCCGTAGAGATTCCAGGCCAGTAGGCTAACAAAGTCAGCTATCTGAGTGGTAAAGTAGCCTAGCCTAGACACTAAAATGTCTTTTAACAATCGGTTTAAGATAAACAGAAAACATATTTAACTGGTTAAATCGCAACAGAAATAAAATCCGCCCAAAATGTTGAATAATGCCTACAATATTATAGGCCCTACTGACAGTCATTATCTTGTGATTTCTTATGAGTCTATTTTGCCTAGACATGCGCATTATTGTTGTTTTACTCTATGCTATTAAATCATAACATATGCTACACTTTTAAGAGGCCTATTTATTTAATCCTATGTTCATTTTCTTTACCGCTGCTACATGTATGCCATTCGGCTATTTAAAACTGTGACACAGTGTCACAAATATTTTATGCTGAGATTGTTAAAATTGTAAGGACTATATTGCACAACAGTTAACTGTCTTCCTTTTATTTGATGGGCCTCTTGCAGTGCGTTGTTTATTGATGGCTGCGGGGCTCTAATCAGATTGAAACACACAAGCCTCCGCAGTCATTTAGGGGGTAATTATCGAGCTTGGGGGAGGGATCACTGGGATTTTTCTTCTTTGACTACATCCATTAAAGTCAAAAATTATGTGGAGTCGAGGGGGGGGGAGTAAGCATTGTGGAGCGAGCAAAAGATTTTCCTTGGACTGTCACTGACTGGCTTCTTCAAGTATTCATTAATATTAGGTACCTTCAGTATTTTAAAGTATACAATTACAATTTATTGTTACTTAGAAAAAGGTTAGTCTGACAGAGGCCTAAATAACTGACATGGGAACATTTCTATTAATTTCCTTTGACCCAATAAGTGAAATAGATTTTTTTTACTTTGGCATGCAGAAAACCAAAAAAAGATGGAAATTGTACCTTTTTGTGGCGTGGTCCGTTCTCAGGAAAAGCGTCTGCGTCGCTAATTGCTAAGCATAAACAATCTGTCACGATTTGTCAGTCTCTCTAATAGGCAGACAAGTTATGTTGTTTTTAGGCGCCAGCAGCGGTGCGATCAAAGCGCTCGACTTTAGGCAGACTATTGAAAAACTTTAACCCGCATCAAGAGCGCTGCCCGCCTCCTCCTCGCCCGCCCTAGCCCAGGGACATTAGGCTATTCAGTCTGAAAAATTAGCTTTCTCAGCCGATCGCATGCCATTTCCAACTATTCAAATGAGTGCTGGTAATAGTAGGCTAGTCAGAAGAAAAGGTCAGCGCTTCCCACTAGTTATTTTGAGAGAGTCCCTTATACTGAAAACGATTCTTCGGAGTTCCTTGCATGGGCTACGTGGCGATTAAATTCAGACAAGTCTCGGGAGAACATTCTTCAACTGTAGGATGTTATCTACAGTCTTCAAGGTGTCAGAGTAATTTAAGGACATTCTGGTTGTATAAAATGAAATTTACTGTTGCGGCAGTGTTTTGTGTGAGGAATAGTGTCACACTATTATTCAGTCCTTTGTTGTATTTTTGTTGGTAAAGTTGATACAATGACACGCCAGGCGTATGCAATCCAGCTTTTCCTTGATTCCATATCCGGCGTCGTGGGGTGTGTTGCATCTGAATCACAGCATATTTTGAAACGAGCCCATAACCTAGAATGAGTGGCACTGCGTGCTCACCGCTCTCAGCCTTTGAAGTCTGCGCGCAGTCTCCAGCGCTCCCACGATCGTTTGAAGTTGCGTCCGCTCTGCTTGAGGCTCGGGCGCATATACTCATTTTGCAACATGAACTCGTAAAACGAGCGCGCGTAAACACAAATACGTACACATGAAATGCATTACCGTGTCTGCCCAAGCCACTGCACTGGTTCTTCAACTTCTCTTTAACATGTTTAACTCTGTAACCGTGGAAAAGGAGAGATTCGTTGATGCAAATTCCACCTGGAAGTGCGCCTAGAGGGCCATTTCATTATCTGTTTGTGTACTTGAATTTATTTGCCTTGTGAACAGAGGGGTAGTACTGCTGGAAAACAATGTTGGTGGCAATTAGCATCCCAAACACAGGCCTTTGAGAGGATTGATGTGCCATGGAGAAGACGATTACCATACCGTTTCATTTAAATCCCGAGGCAACAAATGAGGGTTGAGCTAAGATACAAAACAACTGTAAGCCTCATCGGTCCTTTGTTTAACTTTATAAACTACCTTTGATTCTGAGTCAAGAGGCAGGGACACCAGACAAAGAGCCATTGTTGCCCCCTCTGAAAGTTGTCTTAACCCTTTTCATGCAAGGTCTGTCAATTTGGAGTTAAAAGACATAAAAGGCACTGTTGATGTCATACGGCATTTCAGGCAAAATATTTGCACTTGGTGAAAGTCGGCCTAAATGACTTTCTTCTGGGGACAATGACAACCGTGAGTAGCCTAAAGATTCTAAATCTTGGACAGAGTTTTATTTGTGGGCATATTCACCATGTAAAATAAAATGAACGTTTAGAAAATTGCGGTAATCTTGTAGCTACATTTTGTAATTTCATGATTATGTCTCAGTCAAATGTCCATCCTCAGGAGGATGTTGCTGTGAGTCAGAGGGCCAACACTGGCCTAAAAGTTTGAAACGGTATTAATTAATTTGGTATTTGATAACAAAATGATGATGCAGTTCAGGAAGATGAAAGAAACAGCCGGTTGCTCCCTCCTCCTTAAGATCTCTATAATTATAGATAATGTATCCTATTTCAAAGCAATTAGCGCAATCAAGCGGAACGAGGCACTTTGCTGCCAGTAAGTAACAATGCCTCACGGTCATTTAAGCTTCAAAATGGCATTTATACTCGAAGGCTCACAGGTCCGCCTGCGCTCTATCGGTTTAGTCAATTTAGCAGGTGTAGCCTTTGCGTCCGAATGTCGTGCCCTCCTCTTCTGTGGAGTATTTGGAAATCATGGTAGTAATAATGCGTAGTTCCAATCACAAAAGACCCTACGCCTTTTCCAAATGTTATTGTATTATTATTATTCATTAAAATAAGTAATACGTTTGGGGCAAACGTTAGCCTATAGGCCTACAGATAAAATATATAGATAGATAAAATAGTAGGCCTATATTCTCAAAAACAGCTTCAATAACAGTTAGGCTATGTTTAAAGGAATGTACTCAAAGAAATCACTAAACATCGTTTTCAACAGCCTATAGAAATATCTATATGTGGCACACAGAAGATAAGGAATCACGGCACATCCTATATCGGAAAATAGGCTATCTTGTTTTATAAATATAGAATACATCATCAAACAACATGATATCTTAATTTATTTTTGGATTAACTTTTTGGTATTACTTTGAAATATAACTGTTGCTAGACTAAAGTCCAAAAGAATAGTTTATAAAAAAAAATTCACTTCATAACAATTAATTTGTCATCAATTATATTAGATTTTTTATAAAGCTAACTACTAGAGGCAAATGCTATTGAAACAGTTCCTCTCAAACGTTCGATCACCATCAGACATTTTGGAGAAAAACTCGCAGCTTTCCAATGCTCGATAAAGCATACGCTTTTTATAGCCTAGGCTACATAGCCTATTCAATCTTGAGCGCAAGCATAAATTACAGTGGTGCATGCTTTTGAAGCTTTGTTCAGACATCTACAGGTAAACGAAGAATTATAATGTATTACGAACTTTAAATGACAATAACATCTTCCACAGAGTAGCCTGTATGCTTCTACATTAATCTCTCTCACCTCTTCACGGGTGATAGAGGGAGATGAATGCGTCCAGCGGCAGAACCCTCTTGCGGTTCAATAAAGGGTTTCCATTCGGGTGTCGCCAAAGTAGCGGGGGATCGTATTGTTAGTACGGCGTCTTTAAAAGAAATATTTGTATGACATCGTCTCAGAATCATTCACTAGCGCTCATAACGGTGTAGGTTATGTCATTCGCAAGAAAGTCTGATAATGCAAAACATTCGTTGGGTTCCCTGTAGTGCAATGCACACGACTGCCAAAAGTCGGATACCCTTTTTTTTCCATGTTGATTTTGGCAATGTTGTAGCAAAAGGACGGAGAAATCTTTCTATCCGAAGTGCCCCCAAAAAGTAAATAGGTAGGCCTACGTTTAGAGTGGCCAAAACGAAACTAGAAAAGGTTTGTCATCAAAACCACACACAATTTTCATGTAATTTTACCAGGGAATGATTTTTTGCTGTGATGGATATGTCGATCTATTTACTGATAGATTGTTTAATGCATTTAAATCTGAATGAAAAGTGTAATTCTTCTTTTTTTTCTATTATTATTATTATTATTATTATTATTATTATTATTATGTGTTTTTATTCCATTTGATTCCATTTGAATTTCCATACTTCCAGTAAAGGCAAAGTCTCTTTCTCTCGCAATTATTTAAACCCTCCATCTCTCTCTCTCTCTCCCACACACACACTTGCATAACCACACGCGCGCGCACACACACACACACACGCCTTGATAGGATCACCGACCTTCAAATTATGACCTCTGGATGTCTTAAAAATCGAAATAATTTCATGAACGGCAGTATCAGACACTAGCACCTATAACGTCTGGCGCCCTATCCTCTGTTAAAATTAGATATAATTGCGGGTTTAAATTAACAACATTTCATCTTTCAATCAAGACATCTTAATGACCCGAGGTATTGGTGGGAAACTGAATTATTACTCCCTTATTTATTTCACGCCATTTAACAGGAAGCATACTAGAAAATCATTTGCAAATCATTGGCCTGGCTAATATGATATAGGTCATCTAAATGAATTGATTAATCAGTGACAAATCATGGAGTTTTGTTTTATAAATCGATCATTTACTGCCTTTTCATACAGCAAGTGCGCCTGTTGATTTGAAACTAAATAGATACTTAAATTAAATGCTTAATAAGCGCATAACTAGCAATAGTTTAAGCAACAAATCATTTCTATGATTGGATGGGATTAAAAAGATGCTTAATGATCTTGTTAATTAAGCGACTCATCAAAATACTATCATCAATATTTTCAAGCACTCAACAAATTGCACGAGTAATGAAAGCATATCTAGTCTTTAACATGACACATTTATTTTACTACAAGGTAGCGCAATGCCAGTACTAGCAATATAAACAACAACAATAATAATAATAATAACAATATTATTATTAATAATATTATAATTATTATAATAATAAATATAATGTTTATCTTAACTTTTTTAAGTTTTCATAACACCTTAACTGATGAAAACATTGAATATAAATGCTAATTCATCTTTCAATAGTCAGAACAATTTTAGTCCTTAAAATTCTTGCTTTATACAGTGCTATTATGCACAATATCATAAAATGGACACAAAACCCATTTTTATGCATTGTAGTGACAATCTTGTATAATCTTACTTTGAAAAATTAATGTTTGTGCTGGCACTACATATAGCCTACTCATTAACTAACTAACTAACTAACTAAATAACATAGCCTACAGTATATCATACAAATTTATAGTGGACATAGTGGACAGTTATTACATTTCATAAAACTTTTTGCCTTGCCCTTTTAGTGACACTATGCACATAAGCCGTCCTCCACGAAGCCCTTAAGCCCATCATTTTGGACTGTTCCTTCATTTTTTAGATCTGGGAAAGGAAAAGCAAAGCAAAATAACGAAGGGCCAGAAAGCGGGGCTCGTCTGGGAAGCTGAACTTAGGAGGCCCATTGCGCCCTGTATCTCAGATCACCAAGTAACAGACTTGGCTCCACTCTAATCTCTCAAGACTCAACAGTCTCAAAACAACCCAAGTTTATTCAGGGGGGGTTGAGCCTCATGTTGCTCCCACTGCCATCCCCAGCCATACTGCTGTCCTCTACCAGCCACCCCTCAGAGGAAAACCCTGTAAGTGACCCCTCTCTGACTCCAGCTCCCTGATCCTTTAAAAGTGTGAAAAAGCCTGAAATGATAAGGAGAAGGTAATGTCCTTCGCCTGTCCATGTCTCACCGTGATCTGCATGAGCAGTCTAAAGACACTGGAGATCCTCTGGATGTCTACCGTGGCCTGCCCGCGGGGGGGGGGGGGGGGGGGGGGGGGGGGGGGGGGGGGGGGGGGGGGGGGGGGGGGGGGGGGGGGGGG